>CM050165.1:383010935-383315935 GCA_027410445.1 Discoglossus pictus | reverse complement strand
AGATACTTGTCTGAAGTCATAAAGTTGGTATCATGCATTTAAAAGTACAGATTTTAAACGTATAAAAAGTTATTCTTTCCATGAAAATGAGTGAAACAAAGTTCATTTTTAATTTCTTTTAACTGTATCAAGTACAGCCAGATGCGGAGTAATTGTTTTCTTATTAAACTCGATTTGTTTTGTGATATCTCTAAATAAAGAACAAGGAAAGAGAACACATACATTTAAGAGCCATATCCCAATTACAATATTTTTTGAGCATTTTAAATACAAGTTAACGTTTATTATTTTTGGGATTTAAAAGTTACAAACAAAAAGTGATGGAAAAATAAAAAAACAACCATTTTATTTTATTATATTTATTTGTGGTACTTTACCACTAAATGTTTTTCTTTTCTTTCACAAGTCCAGATATCATTTTGAGGTTTTTTTCTGTCCCCGCATATATGCAGCATGCACCAGCCGTGTGTCTCTTTGCCCCTCTCTCCCTCTCCCATGTCTCTTTGCCCCCTCTCCCTGCCCTGTTTTTTCCCCCCTTATCTACCTCACCTGTGTCTCTTCCCCCCCTCTCTCACCCCTATGTCTCTTTCCCCACCATTCCCTCCCCTGTGTCTCTTTACACCCTCTCCCCCTCTCCCTCCCCTTCCTTATTCCATTTACGGGTGTGAAACTATTTGGGGGCTTGGGAAATTGATCAATTTCCCCAAGCCCAAAATGGTCTTCTGATTTGCGGCCTTGAAAAAATATTACAGCTTTACAACCGACATTTTTTTTCTCGCTTAGACGTTTTCAGACCTCAAAAAAATACCAATTGAATAACAAATTAGCTTTTAACCTCACTTACAGGCTCCCTGCCTCTCCCCCTGTGCTGTGTGTGAAGTTGTCAGTTAATTTTGTAATCAATTAACTTCTTTTGTACGGCTTCCGAGTTACGGTCTGGAAAAAAAAAAAGGCGGCTCTTAAAATCGTAATCTCTTTTAAGACAGTAACTCTGAAGCCGTTTGTAACCTGCACCCCTGCCCATTGCTAGCCTCTCACCCCTCTAAGTTTCTGCCCTGGCGATGAGCGCCTCTAGCGCTCATCATGGGCCTCGAAAGAGTGCCAAAGGCGCTCATTGCGAGCCTCTCCCCCCTCTGCTTTACCAGCCTTGTGATGACCGCCTTCTGCGCTGATTGCGCATGGGTAAGCCCGTAATTTTTAACATTGCGTGACCAACACTCGCAATTAGGACAACTATATATGTGATAACTTCTCCTGTTTGCTGGGAGTAACATCGACAAGCAGGACTATCCTTGCACATTAACCTCTTCATTGCCATTGGGTCATTATAGCTGTGAAACCGGTTAGTTCATCATATATTTATAACACCTTGTATAATAGATTAATAATTATTTTTTACTTGCCTAATTAGAGGCTGTCTCACAGCTAAAATATTATTCAAGACTTTAGATCAAATTCCAAATATATAATGTTATATGATGGTACAAAATATTTTCCACAATAACACATATATTGCATAATATTGTCATCTCATATAAATAATGCATATCATGATTTAAACAATTAGCTATGTACCTACATATATGATGTACTAAGACTTTTTTTTTGTCCTGTACTCTATTTGAAATATATAGTCTCTACTATACCAGTTTGTTATGTATGGATTTAAGTATATTAAAAATAGTTACAGTTCATAAAATAGTAAAAAGGAGCATGTTTCTTATATTAAGCAATCCTATGCATGTCACAAAGTCTAAGCACTACACTATGAACCCTAACCATACTTCATTAACCCTAACTAAACCCTATCCACACCAACTGTCCCCCTTTAACCTCTTATATTTTACCCCTTCTAGGCCTATTTAACCCCATCTAGCCTATCTAACCCCTTCTAGACCTATTTAACCCCATCTATGCCTTTTTAACCCTACATAGGCCTATGTAACCACATCTAGCCTATCTAACCGCTTCTAGGCCTATTTAACCCCATCCATGCCTATTTTACCCCATCTATGCCTATTTAACCCCATCTAGCCTATCTAACCCTTCTTGGCCTATTTAACCCCATCTAACCCCATCTAAGCCTATTTAACCCTTCTAGCCCTATATAACACCATCTAGCCTATCTAACCCCATCTAGGCCTATTCAACCGTATCTAGCCTATCTAACCCCTTCTTGGCCTATGTAACCAGATCTTAGACTATCTAACCCCATCTAAACCTATACAGACCCCCATAAGCCTCCATCTAACCCCATCAATTATGGGGGTCTATACAGATCTGCATAAGACTCCATCTAACCTCATCACTTATGGGGGTCTATACAGATCCCCATAGGCCTCCATCTAACCTCATCACTTATAGGGGTCTATACAGACCCCCATAAGCCTCCATCTAACCCCATCACTTATGGGGGTCATACAGACCCCCGTAAGCCTCTATTTAACCCAATCAGTCCCATAAGGGTATATGAAGACCCTCATAATTAACCCCATAAGTGCCATGAGGCTCCTATCTAACCACTTCTAGGCCTTCTTAACCCCATGTAGGCATATTTGACCCCATCTAGCCTATCTAACCCCTTCTAGGCCTTTTAACACCATCTAAGCCTATTTAACCCCATCTATACATATTTAACCCCATCTAACCCCATCTAGCCTATCTAACCTACTCATCAGAGTAGATACTGATAAAGCAAAGATTGGAAAAGATACAATTCAATGAGAACCAATTCAGTGAGAAAAGACCTGAGATTATACAGCTTTCACAGTGACCATTCTCAGCCTACTACATATGAGAATTATTTAATGCAGCACTTTACTGACTGTTGACTTAAACAAACAATTCTGTTTCAAATGAATATTTTATACATATTAACTGCTCACAATTAATCAGGCAAATATTAAGCATTTAAGTTAATATATGGCCCTGTCGCTGATTATTGCAGAGTAGCAGTTTTACTCACAGAATCACTCCATGCCCATGCAGGTTTTACTAAGTTAGCCTTCTTCTTAGCGAGAGACAATAAAGAGAATACTTTACTGACAAGATAATTTAAGTTTATCTATATGGCTCTTATGCTAATCCTTATTGCACCTTTTTCCAAGTTAAAATTTAACAAACTGACAAGACAACATAATCTTTTAATGATACCGTCATTTATGGCCAGTAAGTTACTAGTACTAAAATAATGCCAATGCTGTCTCTCTCTGACCAGTCTCTCTCTCGCTGTCTCGCTCTGTGTCCTTTCCCTCTCTCTGTCCTGACACTCTCTTTCTTTCCTGTATCTCTCTCTGTCGTGTCTCCCTCTCTCTCTGTCCTATCTATCTCTCCATCTCTGTCCTCTCTCTTTCTCTCTCTGTCCTGACTCTCTCTCTCCACCCTGACTCTCTCTCTCGCTCACTGTCCTGTCTCTCTCTCTGACCTGTCTCTATCTTTCGGTGTCCTGTTTCTCTCTCTGTCCTCTCCCTTTTCTGCCCTGTCTCTATTTCTCTGTGCCCTGTCTCTTTCGCTCTCTCTCTGTTTTGTCTCTCTCTCTCTGTCCTCTCTCTCTCGCTGTGTGCTTGCTCTAATATTTTTGTGATAAAAATGATTCACTTTTCCAAATAAATATCTATAAGTGTATTACTGGTTACTTTCAACCTAAAGCAAACTGAATTTTAGTATGGTCCACCCAAACCTTGAACTCCCCCGTAAAAGCAGAAAAATGCTTCCAAGAGGCACGGATGCCTAGCATCGGACTCAATGAGGACCTTAATTGTGTCAGATTTGAGACTTGATATGTCAAACCCACCACAATTGAGGAGCTACTACCACCTACTGCTACCCCCTATGAGCCAGTGTATACCCAAGCATCACACTCAATACCAATATGAGCCTGGGTTTCTCCATTATATCCCAATCAAAACTTACTACTTCCTATGAGCCCCAGGTTCCCTGGAGTCCCCTATCTAAGCTATGGAGGTTACTGAGGACCCCATGGCAACCAACATTAACCATATTACAATGGGTTTATTATGGACCACCATAATAATTGAAAGTATAACCATGGGGTCCCAAAGGACAAATATGATACCAAAAATGAATCGCTAAACCATGGAGTTCTCTATGGATCCCACAGATCTGCTATTCTATAACCATGGGTATCCCTATGAAACCTCATGGAATCCTTACTACTACCATGGGGGACCTTATGGACCTATTCCCCCAGAGGAGTCCATTCGCTCCTCCAAGGAGCTCTGTTAGATTTGTGTATTTATTTGTATTTTTTATATTATTTTTTTCCCTCGGCAGCAATGTATTATTTACTGTCTTTTTTTTTATTTTCCTGTTTTTAATTTTTTTTAATTGGCAATAATTTTAAGGACACTGTGCTATAGAGGCTTAGATTATCATAGAGGTCCGTAGGGATCCTCATAGTAATGGGTTAATATTTGTTTATACTTGGAGAATCAACTAGCTCATAACAGGTAGTGGGTATTGAGGGGGGGTCCCTGGCTCTTAGCAGGTAGCGGGTATTAATGGGAGATACCAGACTGTATCCAGGCTCACAGTGATAGCAGGTAATAGGTGGAGGGGTCATAAACCCACTGCATAATTTTTTTTTAATTATTTAACCACTTCCCTGCCATGGAGTTTATATAGATAAATATGGGGAGAATATTATGATGGCGTAGTGTGTTTACGTTAGCTAGTGGGTAATGTTCCATAGCATTACTTCAGAGACTACTGGGATTCAGACTCAGAGCCTCCTACAGGTATAATTTGGGAAAGCTGCTAGCACACGTTGGAGCTAGACAGATACAGACAAATCCCTCCGGATGCGAGTCCGTACATTTTATGTTTTTTTTCCAGGAGCCATAGAATAGCTGCACAAATTTACTTTTAAAAACCCCTGCATGTACTATCCAAATAGTTTTGCTACATGTCCCTTTGGATGGATTAGAAGTAAATGTTCCAATTTATGAGATTATGATAATTAGAAGAGATGATTTTTAATGGCAAATGCATGTATAACAATTGAATTACAAAGACAACTTAGTGGAATAGGGTAGCAAAATAAATAAAGATAAGTGAACAGAGAACCTGAATTACTGGACAGGCAACTGGTAAATTCCTAATCAGGATATGTGATATATGTCAGATTTATGATGCTGTTCTATCTCACTAAATGTAAACATAGTGGTGTTTTTAGTTCAGTTTATGGCATATTTTTTGTTCATTGGCTTGATGGAATAATTTAAACATTTTGTAATACACAGTTAACATATAAGAGAAAAAAAGTATTGACTGGGGTGGAGGAAACTTTTGGATTTTTCTTCCTCATAGGGAAGCCTTATAAATTTAGGGCTTCTTAAAAGCATAAATTGCCTGAGTACAGATACTTGAGATACTTTATTAATAAGATTACTGAATTCTGAAGAATTCCCTTCAGATACGTGTCTGAAGTCATAAAGTTGGTATCATGCATTTAAAAATACAGATTTTAAACATATAAAAAGTTATTCTTTCCATGAAAATTAGTGAAACAAAGTTCATAATGAATTTCTTTTAACTGTATCAAGTACAGCCAGATGAGGAGTAATTGTTTTCTTACAGAGCTCGATTTGTTTTGTGATATCTCTAAATAAAGAACAAGGAAAGAGAACACATACATTACACATTACAAACAAAATTGACAGAAAAATACAAAAACAACCATTTTATTTTATTATATTTTTTTTGTGGTACTTTACCACTAAATGTTTTAGTTGTCTTTCACAAGTCCAGATATAATTTTGAGGGTTTTTTCTGTTCCCTCATAAATGCTCAACAGATGCTCGTCTGCATCCTCGACATTCTTAAGTACAGTTACTCGCATTGGGTGACAAGATTACTTACTTAGAGCTCTATTCTATTAGAAGCCTGCAAATGACTTTAACCCATAAGATTGGCTACAGTGTTTATTTTTTTTAATAAAAGTTTAGATGTATTCTATTGATTCCAACTCGCAAATTCCAAAATTCAAAGCTGAACTCGTAAACCCTGCCTTTTTTAGTCTGATTCCAGGGGGTTTGATCCTATGATCTGACAATATTTAAGCAAGCCTGTAATTTACTTCTTAGACACAGCCAATAGTAAATGAGACCGTCATCATGATGTCAGTAAAACATGAAAGTTTGGCATAATCTGCAACTGGAGAGTACAAATTAATGAGTCAATAAGTAATATATATCGATCGGGCTCGCAATCAAGTAATCTAGCACTCTATAAAATGCATTAGATCATCTGTTTTAGTCCATGTGGGTTCCATGATATGTATTAACTCCTTGAGTACCGGGATGAATATTACTTTTAAAGTACAGTTCTGTGTTTTTAATTGCCATTACATCTCTAATAAGTGTTTGAAAAAGCACTTGCGAGTCCTATTTAGTATATGTGATACTTTTTTTATTGGCGGGTCTAATAGAATATCTATTTTATGTAGCTTTAATTAGTTTTAGCTTGTAATGTTTGAGCTGTGCTAAAACAAAAGGAGTTCTAAGGGGGAATTTGCGACTTTGGCTGCCCGTAGCGGTTGTGGGTGGGAAACCATAATCAGATAAGGAGTAGCTAATAGAATATGTGGCAATGTTAAGAGAGATTTTAAGTGTGTATACAATTATGAATTGAGCAATAGAATAGGACCCTTTCTTTGTTATATTATGCTTTCTCTAGCCTATGTAACATGAACACATATACAATATTTGCAACTTGTATCTTTGTTATATATACACAAGTGTTAAAAATTGTCGTTTTATACTGAAATTCTAACTGAAGATCCTGACCAGTTAACTTACATCTGACTGCTATAAGAAACTCCAAATACACTGGAAACTTCCAAGTAAAAAGGTTTATTAACATACAACAGTTAGTGTTGATATTAGCATCTAAAATACAAGGCTTCACCTATATTAATGTCTCTATGTATGTGCATGCAAGTGTAGAGTATTCTTCCTGTTCTTCTGTTCCTTTACTAATTCTGCTACCTGGCAAGTAGATTTTGCCCAGTTATACTCATCATAGCCACACCTTATAGATTGTTCCAGCTAACCAAATCTCATGTCCAGTGTCCTTCAGATAATGATCACTAGATGTTACTATAGTCCAAGATAATTATCCATTTCATTATTTCTTGACCCCTTGTCTCTTTTAAGTTGACTCCCATGCTTTGTGTCCATAATGCAAATTTACCCCCGCAGCTTAACACAAGTTTCTGATTAATTATCACCAGGGAGTTATTTGAGAGAGATTTCCTTCCTTAGTTGTTTATGACAGATAACATCTCCTGTTTGCTGGGAGTAACATAAACAAGCAGGCCTTTCAGTACACATTAACGTCTTCATTGCCAGTGGGTCATTATAGCTGTGAAACCGGTTAGTTCATCATCACATATATAGTGAGCAATACGGGTTGTTGCTAATGCGTGGGGGCTTCGCGAGGGCCGCAGTTGCCGGCAAGGAGCGCCAAAGGAGCTCCTTGCACTGGTGGAGATGAGCACCATAGGCGCTCATCCCTATGACCCCGCACAACTTAGGCAGTGAGCGCAGAAGGTGCTCACTGCGCTGGTGGTGATGAGCATCATAGGTGCTCATCCCTACGACCAGGGGAACTACACATCAACACAAAACTTAATTACACAATTCAGAATGCAAGACTCGTGGCACATAGAAAAAAAATTAATCACGAGATCCAAAAAATAAAAAGTTAACGACCGAACCGCGCACATACAAAAACAACAACAACACCACCAAAATTACAAAAAATACAAAAAAGCTCACAGCACGGGGGGACACCCATAACATCTGGAAGGGAGGTTGCACAACATTTTACCCCCAATTTTACGAGGTTCAGCACACGAAAATCGCCTAAGCGACAAAAAAAATGGCTGCCGAAAAAAACAAAAACGAGGCTACACCACCAATAAACACGCAAAAAGCCATCAGACACATAAGACTTTTATATAATGCCTAATTAGAGACTGTCTCACATCTACAATATTATTCAAGGCTTTAGATCAGATTCCAAATATATCATGTTATATGATGGCACAAAATATTTTCCATAACACATATATTGCATAATAGTTTCATATCATATTATTATTATTATCATTTATTTGTAACGCACCAACATATTCCGTAGCGCTATACATAAGTTATCTCATATGAATAATGCATATCATGATTTAGACAATTAGCTATATACCTATACATATGATATACTAAGACTCTTTTTTTGTCCTGTACTCTATTTGAAATATAGAGTCTCTACTATACCAGTTTGTTATGTGTGCATTTAACTAAAAATTATTACAGTTCATAAAATAGTAAAAAGGAGCATATTTCTTATATTAAGCAAGCCTATGCATTTTGTATAATTTTATATAAATGGGACTAAATACAGTAATTAACTACATACAATTATGAACATATTAACAAAAGTTATAAAATTAATACAAGCATCATACTTCATTAATAGCAGTTTCTTGCACTCATTTGATAATGTGTATGCACACTTTTGACAACATCTCCCTAAATGTGTAGTGCTCATAGGAACTAGCACACAGGGAGTTAATTCCTTTTCTTTTAGTGGGAGTAGTCTCAATGGGTTTAAATAGGTGATTTTTGAGGACTTGATCACCTGTGATGGAGCCATTTTGGTTAACCAAGTTAACTGTCCACATATAACTTAACAGGCAGCTTAGTAGTGAGATTCACACCTAAAGACTATTTTTTCAAGCCAGATTTAAAAATAAACTCAAAATGCTATTATAATTTCTTTTAAACTTAAATTTTATGAATTTGCGGGAAATGGGAAAAGGCGGAGGCGCTCATTGCACTGGTGGAGATAAGCACTGTAGGCGATCTTCCCTACAAATTAGGCAGTGAGTGCCAAAGGCGCTCACTGCGCTGGTGGAGATGAGCACCATAGGCGCTTATACCGACGACCCGCGGGACTACAGATCAACAGAATTTATCCATCTATCCAGTTCACAGTGCTAGACCCGTTGCAATTTGAAAAAAATTGCGTTGAAAAATTACAGCCTGTAACACTTTAAAAAGAAAAACAGGACTTAAAAAAAAAATATTAAGAGCCGTTGAACTTAAAAAAAAATTCAGAAGCCGAAAAAAATACAAAGTTAAAGGTCAAACACACACACACAAAATAAACATTAAAAAAAACGCACACAGCATGGGGGAACAGCCATGATGTCTAGGAGTGAGGTTGCACGTGAATTTAAGTTAAATTCCACAAGTTTTGGCACTTTAAAAATTGCTGAACAAGAAAAAAAATGGAGGCTGAAAAAACGAAAACGAGGCCAGGCACGTAAAATCACCAACGCACTTGGAACACTTATCCAAACTCAGTAACACTTCATGCGGCACGTACCACACATCCTGCGGCAAGTAGCACATACAATATCAAAGCCATTTTCTATGGAAGAAGTACCTTGCACGAAATGGAAGCTGGAATGCAAATTGACATCTGGAACGCAAATAGCGCATGCACATTGCATTATAACGGTTTCTACTTCAGATCACACTCTATAAATACTGCAAACTTTCTAGAATTTTCTCCATTTCTCCTCAGGTGATGAACAGTGTGACTGTACATTTCAATGGTGGCGTTACTTCTGAAGCAACTTGATTATCACTGTAGAAGTTTAAAACCTGCAAATTACAGCAAATAGGTAAGCCATAATTAATTAATTAATTAATAAATTAATAATTAAAAAAAATATATGGTTTTAAATATTGCAAATAACAAAATTATTCATGTACAGAAGCATTTAGAAGACATTATTCATGTATAGTAACATTGAAAAGATACATACATTTTTACAATTAATAAATTAATAATTTTCCACAGACTCTGCCTGAAGAGTGTCACTGACTAACTTGCAGCACTGAACGGTTTCACACAGACTGTAAACTCTGCAGAAATTTACAGACAACAAATTAAACCCAACAGGTAAAGTACAAAAATACATTTGCTTAACAAAAATACTATGGTCTTAGTCAAAAGGACTTAGGCAAAGGATTGAAAAGTTATTTCAATATTTGCATCTCGTGTGTCATTTTCAACAGACACTGCCTGAAGAGTGTCGCAGAAAGATTGGCAGTAGGGGACCCTCATTTATAGACAACAAATTCAAGACAACAGGTAGAGTACAAGAAGTACAAAAAAAACATGATCTATCCTTTTTGGTGTGCACCAATGTGAAAACGTACTGCAACCTAACTAACCCTCTAAGCCTAAACCCATAACCTACACCCCTCATGCCAACAGTGCCACACACAAAAAAGAATAGCACCACAAAAAAAAGAAAAGGCACCCTAACCCCCTATTGCCAACAGTGGGGCATACAAAACAGGATACTACAACAAATGTTGTTAACACATATAAAATGGAAGGATCTAGCCTATTTTGTGTGACCCAACCTCTAAGCCTAACCCCATAACCTAAACCTATAATGCCAACAGTGCTGCACACAAAACAGAATACTACAAATGTTCTTAACACATAATAAATGGAAGGATCTATCCTGTTTGTATGCACCACTGTCTAAGCCTAACCCCATAACCTAAACCTCTCTGAGTACATAGAAAATGGAAGTACATATCCTGTTTTGTATGGTCTTAGTACAAAAACAAATTGATTGAAATGTTACTGCCTGAAGAGTCTCATCATCTCTACAGGAATTTTTACACAACACATTTGAAGAAAAGAGGTACAGTATTACAAGTTACTGCAACCTAACTAACACTTTAAGCCTAATCCCATAACCGTAAACCCTTAATGACAACATTGCTGCATGCAAAACAGGATACCAACAAATAAAAAAAAAGGGGTACCCTAACCCTTAATGCCAACAGTGGTGCACACAAAACAGAAAAGGGCAATGCTGTTAACATATACAAAATGGAAGGATATATACTATTTTGTGTGCACCACCCAGCCCAACTGCATACCCTAAATCCCTAATAACAATAGTAGTGCACAAAAAAACTATAATGACAACACTGCTACACACAAAACAGGATAACACAAGAAATTATGCTATCACTTGCAAAATAGAAGGACCTATCATGTTTGCGGTGCGCCTTTCACTAATCTGCTAAATTCAACCTCAGAAAGCTAACCCCATAATGCAAACGTGCACACAAAACAGGATGGGAGAAAAAATAACCAAAACAAAATAACAAAACTTCATTTAAAACAAATAAATAAACAAAGGAGCAAAAGTACTAATGTACTACTTTTATTTACAGATTAATATGGCAGATACTGAAAACAAAAAGGAAAAGAAAAGACGTCAAACTAGAGAACGTCAAAAAGATGGGCAGATCAACAGACGCCCAAGCAAAAGGAAATTCGATGTAAAAAAGAACGGGAGAGACTCGCAAGCAAAAGACTAGTGGCTGACAAACTAACATCCAAGCCCAAGAAGGCAACTAAAAAACAAAAGCATTTAGAAAATGTTACTGAACAATCTTAACAATATAATTCTAATAATGATTTAGAGAGTCATATTGATATATCTGCTCACAATTGTCCTTTACTTAAATCTTTAACAGTAGAGGTTCATAATTGTGGTATTATGAATATTGTCTGTCAGTTTTGTGGGGCTTATCATTTCCAACAGGAAAGACCCAGAGATGGCCAGTTTGTTAGTTGCTATCAAAAAGGCAAGGTTAGACTTCCACAAAGACAACACTTCCCAACATATTTAAAAAGCATTATGACTGAGCCTACTTTCCCTAATTACCAAAATTTCAAAGCAAACATAAGATCGTATAATAGTGCCATATCCTTTGCATCTATGCAACATTAGCTGCCAGGACATGGGCCTTACTGTTTCAAAGTACAAGGACAAATTTACCATCGTACTTCTCATTTACATCCAGAAGAAGGGGAGCAAAGAAAATTTGCTCAACTATATGTCCTAGATACAATGGAAGCTGTTGAACAATGTATGCAGCTTCCAGAAAAAAAAAATGCTTACCCTCTGTTTTTATAGAGCTTGATAAAATTATGGCCCAAAACCCGTACACTCAAACTTATAAAAAATTGTCAGGAATAGAACAATAACAAATAATTCATGCAGAACTACATCAATTACCAATACCAAAAGTCAATATGGTCCTTAAAAGAGATCGCCATACTAATAAACGCCATTACAACTTACCAACATCAAAAGAGGTTGCAATGACCTTTCAAAATGATGAGAGAGAACCACCATTTCAGAAGGATATTAGAATATATCCCATAAATGAGGAGCAACCTAACAACATCATAAGTATCTTAAGTACTAATTTAGATCCAATGACATATCCTATTTTTCCCCAATGGGGCAGATGGATGGCAAGCCAAATTAACACTTCACATTTACCCAAATTCTAAAGTATGTGTCAGAAATAATATTTCCATGCTTGAGTTTAAAGTGGCGTAAACTGCCATTCGAGATGGATTTAATCCCATTTTATATGGTGGAAAACTGACACAACAATGGATCATTGATTCATATTTGCAAGTTGAGGCAAATAACGTAAATTTTATAAAATATCAACAAGATAAACTACGTGTAGAACAGTATTGTGGACTGATGGATTATGCCGCTGAGGTAGCTACAAACAGAGAGCTTGCAGCTGGCAAAGCCATCATTTATTTTCTTCCTTCCTAGGATCTCCTCGCAATATGCGAGAAAGATACAATGATGCTATGGCTATTGTAACTAAATTTTGAAAAACAGATGTATTTATTAAATTTACATGTAATCCACAATGGCCAGAGATTTTACAGAATCATCTAATTGGACAAACTGCTTCCGATAGACCAGATTTAGTGGCAAGAGTCTTCAAAATCAAACTGAATTAATAAGTGACATAACCATAAGTCAGTTATTTGGCAAATATCTGGCTTATGTTTATACCATAGAATTTAAAAAAAGAGGCCTTCCACATGCACATATTCTTATAATCCTTCAAGAGAAATATACATTGGATACTGGTGATAAAGTGGATTCAGTTATTATTGCTGAACCACCAGATCCATAAATACATGGTAGACTAAATGAGATTGTAACTCATCGCATGATTCATGGACCATGCAGAGATATTAATCTACAATCACGATTTATGGAAAATAAAAAATGCACTAAAGAATTTCCAAAAGATTATAGAGACAAAACTTTGATAACATTTGATAACAAAAAGTTGATAACATATATGTGGTGCCATACAATCCACATTTGCTCATGAAGTATAATGCACACATTAATGTGGAAGCTTGCACTTCTATATAATCCATTAAATATGTCTCCAAATATATTTACAAAGGCTATGACGCAGCTACTGTAGTGGTCAAAAGTGCAGAAAATCCAGAACAAACTGAGTTATTACATGATGAACTTGCATCTCATGTAGATGCTCGCTATGTAAGTGCGCCAGAAGCAATGTGGTGTCTTCTAAAATTGTAAATGCATGATCGCTCACATGCAGTATATCGATTAGCTGTACATTTGCCCCAAATACACTTAGTTTACTTTAATGTTGGAAATTAAAGAAGTGCTTTGGCACAAAGTGAGCATCGCCAAACTACACTAACTGAGTGGTTTGAATTAAATTGTTCTGACTTGGATTCAAGGGAATTGTTATACATTGACATTCCATATCATTATGTTTTTGTTAATGGATTATGGCGAAAAAGAAAAACCTGTGGAAATAAAATTATAACTAGAATAAATCCAAGAGACCTTGAACGTTTCTGCTTACGTTTACTCCTTTTAAATGTCCCTGTTGCACAAAGTTTTAAAAAGTTGAGAACTGTGAATGACACAGTTTATGACACATTTAATTTAGCTGCGTGACACAGAAACTTCCTGGCTGATGATACAGAATGGGAAAGATGTCTAGAAGAAGCAGCACTGTGTCAAATGCCACGGCAGATGAGAGAACAATTTGCATTCATTTGCATCTTCTCAAATGCTCCAAATGCATTAGCTATGTGGGACAAATTTAAAACAAATATGTCTGAATACTTTTGCAACGATACAATGAGCCTATTGCAGAATTAAAAGCATTAATTGAATTTCAAGGGGTCTTTTTCTCTCATGGATTAAATTGTGCAAATTTTTATCTGCCAGATCCAAGACTCATAGATAAAATAAACTTTGAAGACTATGACACTGAGCTTCAAAACCAAATAACACAAGAAAAACTTGCAAATACATTACAATTGCAAGCATTTAACGCCATAAAAAGTGCACTAGAGGATGACTTGCTCAAAGAGCTTTATTTCTATGTAAATGGACCTGGTGGATCTGGAAAAACGTATCTATATAATTTATTGATGAGTTTTGTTCGTGCACAAGGTCAAATAGCACTGCCATTTGCAACAACTGGAATTGCTGCACTTTAGTTAGAAGGTGGAAGAACTGTGCATAGTGGATTTAAACTGCCAGTTCCCATTCTGGTACCATCAGTGTCGGATATTCAAATGACATCTTTACAAGCAAACAAAATTAAGAAAAGTAAATTAATTATAATCGATGAAGCTACAATGATGTCATGCCATGCGCTACATGTATTGACCGTTTGTTGTGTGAAGTCATGTATAATGATTTGCCTTTTGGTGGAAAGGTGATGTTGTTAGGCGGAGATTTTAGGCAAACATTACCTGGTGTTGTCTATGGAAATCGCACAGACATTGTAGAAACATGTATAATGTCAAGTACACTATGGAAATTCTTTACTCACCTCAAATTAGAACAAAATATGAGATCAGAAGGAGAAAATGAATTCAATGAGTGGCTCATTAAAATTGGAGAAGGAAAAACAGAACAAATTCATCATTTACCTGATGATATAGTGGAAATTCCATTGCAAATGATTTGCAAACAGGACATTATATCGGCTATATTCCAAAATACAATAACTAACGACGATTATGCAGTGCTTGCAATCAAAGTAATATTAACATCCAAAAAAAAGATGCATTGCTTCTGAATAATGAAATATTAAAATGAATAGATACAACACAAAAAAATTACTTGTGATGACAAAGAAACTCAGACAAACTTTTCAACTGATTTTTTTTATTCATTAACTCCATCTGGAATGCCACCACATATTTTGCAGCTAAAAAAAGTGCAATTTGGATTATGTGATGGGACCAGAATAATTGTTCAAGAATTAAAAGACTATTTCATAAATGCAAAAATTCTCATTATGGTACCCATAAAGGTGAAGAAAGAGTTTTCATACTAAGAATAGATTTGGCACAAAGTGAAAGTAGCTTGCCTTTTGTACTTCAAAGAAGACAATTTTCCATCATCATGGCATTTGCCTTGACCATTAATAAATCACAAGAACAAACTTTTAAATCTGTTGGAATATTTTTAGAAGAACCAGTATTTGCCCATGGACAACTGTATGTTGCATTTTCAAGATGCAAGAATCCAGAGGAAATTTATATTGAAAAAAGTCAGTGAGATTTATTAGATGATGGCCGAATTTTTACAAAAACATTGTCTTCTATGAAGTACTGTAAATTAAACTAGAAAAAAGAACAATACAACTGATCTACAAATAGCCCAATTAAAAAGGAACAGTGCTCTTATATATAGGACAAATTCACAAAAAATACCACAACAAATATAGAGAACAGTTTAGAGGATGCAATTTTATGTCACTCTGGCTCTTTTTAGAGGACCACTATTTCGCTGAAAGGAAACTCTGTAAAATGGCAAAAAACATAGAGAACAGTGGTTATACCGTGCGGACGAACTTTGATGTCATGCAGTCTCTTTTTAGAGGACCACTATTTCACATAGGAAACTATATGTGCCATTTTCAAGAACTACAAGAATAACAAAAAATAAATAAAACAACAACAATAAACAATGGTTATATCCCACAGACAAAATTACAAGTCTGCTGGTCTCTTTTTAAGGGAACCACTTCGACATACAAAACAAAAAAAATATTGGAAAGTCTTGGAAGTGACTTTTGCCAGGATTGGCCCCACAAAACAGTTACCTTACATTTTGTTAAATTTCCTGTTTCATTTTTAATACATTAAGTTCATGTTTGTAATGTTAAAATTGTGTTTCCAAGGACTGGAAAGTTGTTTCATTGTATGTAATTAAGGGTTCATGTTAGTAGGAGGATGATCATTTGTTATAAAATGTAAATCTTTTATTACAAAGAGAGAATATTGATCCATGGAGTAATCCAATTGCCAGTTAATGGGGTCACGAAGGAATACATTTTTTGACCACTATGAAATAATTGACCAAGTTTCACTGGGTTTTTTTGGTTTGCCTTCCTCTGCATTCAATATTCAAGATCACTGTATTTTTTGACAATGTTAGTTTAAATGTTATTACATTACATTAATGTTTGCATTGGTAATATTGTATTTTACAAGGTTTGAAAAGTTGTTTTATTGGATGTTATTAAGGGGTTATGTCAGAAGGAGCATATTCATTTGTTCAAAATTTAAATGTATAATTAAATAGAGAGGATTCATCCAGGGAGTAATCTGATCGCCAGTTACTGGGGTCAGGAAGGAATTATTTTTTCCCCCCTTTGATACAATTGGCTAAGTTTCAATGTTTTTTTTTTTACTGTTTGCCTTCCTCTGGATTCAACACCTATGTGCTTTACCAGTAGTTCAACTACAAGTTGCATGTTAACTTATTCATACAAAGATGACCTATTGTTATGTTACTCATGCATACCTCAGAATTAAAAAAGTTAGTATTGTTAAAAATGTATTGGTTGACCACTGTTTCCAATATAAGTTGCATGTTATAAAAGCTTTATGTAATGGTTCACAATGCATATTCATACAAATTTCATCCATTGTTATGTTATTATTGTATACATGACAATTAAAGAGGTTATTATGGTTTAACAGTTGTTGAAATACAAGTTGAATGTTAAAAAAATAAAAAATTTTTTTATAATTGTTGTACTTCTTTGTAGATAACAAAAAGGTTAAGAGTGTCAGAGACTCACATTATGTGGCAAACAGCATTCCCAGCTTTAAAATGTTATTGACCATCATGTTTTGACGGGCAAGTCGCTAGTATACATATTTATAGTTGTGCTCAAAAGTTTGTATACCCTTGGCAAATTGGTAATATATGAACCATTTTTAAAGAAAACATGAGTGAGCAGGCAAAACACATTTATTTTATTTCTTATGGGATTCATATTCAACTGTAGGTTATAACAGAATGGCACTATCATAAAACAAAACAGGCAACAAAGAAAAATATAATAAAACAAAGGTCAGGAGACTGTAATGGCCACTCCTCAACCTTCACCTTTTTCTGCTGTAACTATTACAGGGTCAACTTGGGCTTGTTCTGGAAAGTCCAAGAGCGTCCCATGCGCAGCCTTAGTGGAGAAGAATGCAAATTGTCTGCCAGTATTTACATGCTGCATTATTTTTGCCATACATTTTCACAAGTTTCCCTTGTGCCTTTTGTGCTCAGCCCCCCCCCCCCAAAAAAAAAACACATCAGTGAGCCACCACCATGCTTCACAGTGCAGATGGTATTCTTTTCATTATAGGCCTTGTTGACCCCTCTCCAAACATAGCACTTATGGTTGTGATCATCAAGCTCTATGTTTGTCTTGTCACCCCAAATTACAGTGTGCCAGAAGCTGTGAGGCATGTCAAGGTGTTGTCGGGCATATTGTAGCCAGGCTTTTTTGTGGCATTGGTGCAGTAAAGGCTTCTTTCTGGCAACTCGACCATGCAGTTAATTTTTGTTTCATTTATCGTCGTATGTTGAAATAGGGCAACCTTTGGGAAACAGTGATCACAACACAGTCTCATTTGAGATTGAATTAAAAAAACATAACTGTAAGGGACTAACGAAAACTCATAATTTTAAAAGGGCAGATTTTAGTGGTCTAAGGGCAGCAATACAGCGTATAGACTGGGACAGAGAACTAACCAGGAAAAATACTGAACATAAATGGACAACGTTCAAATCCTTACTAAATAAACATACTTATCATCATATACCATATGGAAATAAAAATAGGAGTAAAACCCATGTAGCTTAACAATGAATTAAAGATGAAGATGAGGAATAAAAAACAAGCATTTAAATTATACAAACAAGAAGGGACAATAAAATGTGACACAGGTAGTCAGATAATTAGTGACCAGGAAAAGGCAGATTAATTAAATAGGTTATTTTTTTGGTATACACAAGGGAGGTACCAGTGGTTGGGTGACTGCAACATAATGGAGCTACACTACCTTCACCAAATAACTGGTTAACGCAGGAGGAAATCCAAAAGAGGTTGGAAAAAATAAATGTTAATAAAGCTCAAGGTCCTGATGGAATACATTCAAGGGTACTGAGGGAACTGGGCTCTGTAATAGCAAAACCATTGCATCTAATTTTTCAAGATTCACTTAACACAGGGTCTCTACCAGATGACTGGAGAAAGGCAGAGGTGATACCTATATTTAAGAAGGGAGCTAGAACAAATCCGGGGAATTATAGACCAGTGAGTCTCACTTCGGTAGTGGGAAAGCATTTAGAAGGGTTAATAAGTATGAACCAAAATGGATTTATGAAGGATCGGTCATGTCAAACAAACCTAATTAGTTTCTATGCTTCTGGTCAACTCATTGGATGTAGTCAATTTGGAATTTTATATTTTTTTTCCCTGTTGAGACAATTGGCAATGTTTAACTGTTTTTTTTTTCTGTTTTTTCTGTTTGCCTTCCTCTGGATCAATTAACAAAAAATCAGCGTATTGCAGATCAGAGGACTTGATGGACTAAAGTCTTTTTTCAAACTAAAATACTATGTACCTATATATTGTGCTCCTGAAACAACCACGCTATCTTTTTCCAGAGCAGCCTGTATTTCTCCTGAGGTTACCTGTGGGTTTTTCTTTGTATTCCGAACAATTCCTCTGGCAGTTCTGGCTGAAATCTTTCTTGGTCTACCTGACCTTGGCTTGTTTTCAAGAGATCCCCGAAATTTCCACTTCTTATTAAGTGATTGAACAGGACTGACTGGCATTTTCAAGGAGTTGGATATCTTTTTATATCCTTTTCCATCTTTATGAAGTTCCATTACCTTGTCACGTAGATCTTTTGACAGTTCTTTTCTGCTCCCTACGGCTCCGTATCTAGCCTGCTCAGTGCATCCACATGAGAGCTAACAAACTCATTGACTATTTATTCTCAGACACTAATTGCAATTTAAAAAGCCACAGGTGTGTGAAATTAACCTTTAATTGCCATGTTAACCTGTGTGTGTCACCTTGTATGTCTGTAAATATTCAAGGGTACAAAAACTTTTGATCAGGACCATTTGGGTGATTTATATTATCATTATGATGTAAAAAGGAGGTGCGTAACTATTTGATAATAAATGGTTTCATATGATCCTTCAATAAAACTAAAAAAATTCAGTCATATTTTCAAAATAAATGCAGGGTAAGCAAACTTTTGAGCACAAGCATATATATCAAGTTAATTTATATATAAATCTATTTATCTATGTTTCTATGTACTTATGTATCTATCTATCTGTTTATCTATCTATGTTTGTTCAGTTGTGTCAGACTCTACATGACATTATGGACCGCAGCACAACAGGTACATCTGTCAGCCACTGCCTCTCTGAGCTTCATCAAGCTCATATCTATCTATCTATCTATCTATCTATCTATCTATCTATCTATCTATCTATCTAGTTGTTCAGTCATGTTCAACTCTCCATGACCCTGTGGACTGCTGCACGAAGGCTACTTACAGGCACAGACAGGCTGCACTTGGGCTCTTACAGGAACAGGATGCACAATAGCTCTTACAGGCACAGAGAGACTGCAAATTGGCTCTTACATTCACAGGATGCAGATTGGCTCTTACAGACACAGGCTGAAGATTGGCTCTTACAGGTACAGACAGGCTACACATTGGCTCTTACAGACACAGGATGCAGACTGGAACTTACAGGCACAGGATCCAGATTGGCTCTTACAGACAAAGACAGGCTGCACCTTGACTCTTATAGGCAAAGGATGCAGATTGGCACTTACAGTCACAGGATACAGCTTGGCACTCATAGACACAGGATGCAGATTGGCTCTTATAGACACAGGTTGCAGACTAGAACTTACAGGCACATGATCCAGATTGGCTCTTACAGACACAGAAAGGCTGCACCTTGACTCTTATAGGCACAGGAGGCACATTGGCTCTTACAGAAACTGGATGCAGATTGGCACTTACAGCCACAGGATACAGCTTGGCACGTACAGACACAGAATGCAGATTGGCTCTTACAGACACAGACAGGCTGCACATTGGCACTTACAGGCACAGGATGCACTTGGTCTCTTTAAGGCACAGGATGTTTCTGCCTATAAGAGGCCAAGTTCAGCCTGTCTGTGCCTGGGAGGTAGGCGGGTTTCTGTGATGTAATATGTGATGTCATCAGAGTTAACGTTAGCATATTCCGCGTTATACAGTTCTGATATGCTGTACCGAGCTCACACACCCTCATTTAGCTATGCATCAGAGGAGAGGAGGATCAACCGGAACCTGGAGAAGCATGGAAAAGGCGCTGAGAAGGTAAGCATGTTATTTTTTTTTTTTTTGCTTTAGATGTGTTAATGTTGATCTTCTTTTTCAGGTGGGACAAAGCAGTCTAGGGGACTTAAGTGGTCCTTTAAGGCCACATGGCATTTACAGTGCAGTCAGCGAATTATAACCATTAAATGTAGGTACTCTTGAGTTAGAATTCAATCTACTCTCATTAGATTAGGTATTATAGTGATAAAGCAAAGAATGGCAAAGAACCTGTTTATCGAGAACCATTTAAATGAGATATGTGATTATGCAACTTTCACAGCGACAATTCTCTGTTTTATATATATTAATTGATCACAATTAATCAGGCAAATAATAAGAATTTGAGGCAATATATGGCCCTTGCTCTATTTATAGAGCAGCTACTGTACTCACAGAATCACTCCATGCATGTTTTTCTAAGAAAGCCTTCCTCTTAGACAGAAACACCATAAAGAGAATACTTTACTGTCAAGATAATTTAAGTTTATTTATATGGCTCTTATGCTGATCATTGCATCTTTCCCCAAGTTAAAGTTTAACAAGCCGACAAGACAACATAATCATTATTTCAGTACTAGCGACTTGCCCATCAAAAATGACGGTAATAAAATTTGAAGCCTGGCAATGCTGTTTGCCACACAATATGATGCTCTCCCCCCTCTAAATTGCGGGCCTCACGATGAGCGCCTTCGGCTATCATCACGTTCCGAAGGCGGTCATTGAGAGCCTCTCCCCCCGTCTACTTTATGGGCCTTGCGACGAATGCCTTCGGCCAACCCGTAACTTTCGGGCACAACAATGAGCGCCTTTGTCGCTCATCGCATGCCCAGAGATTAACGCCTTTGGCGCTCATTGTGAGGTCCGAAAGTTGCGGGTTGCCGGAAGGCATTCATTGTGAGGCAGGCCCATAAAGTAGACAGGGGGGAGTCTCGCAATGAGTGCCGAAGGCTCTCCCCACTCTCCCCTGTGTCTGTTTCCCCCTCTCTCCCTCCCGCTGTCTCTTTGCCCCCTCTCTCTGCCCTGTGTGTTTTTTTTCCTTATCTCCCTCCGCTGCGAGGTCTTTCCCCCCTCTCTTACCCCTGTGTCTTTCTCCTCCCTCTCCCTCTTCTGTACTCTACGAGTCTGAAACCACTTGCCGGCTTGGGAAATTGATCAGTTTCCCCAAGACTGAAATGTGCTTTGGCTTTATGGGCTTGAAACATTTTTACGTCTTTACGGCCACCATTTTTTGACTGCCATAAAACGCCAATTGCAAATTAGCTTGCAACCTCACTTACAGGCTCCATGGCTCTCCCCCTGTGCTGTGTGTTTGTTGTAAGCTAATTTTGTAATCAATTGTGGTCTTTTGGCTGTCCCCAAATGGCTTGAAGAAAATGGCAGCTGTTAAAGCCGTAATTTTTTTTCAGCGCTAATCGCAGGCCTCATTGCAGCCCCCCATCAAACCCGTAACTTTCAGCCTTCGCAATGAGAGCCTTTGGCCTTCGGCGCTCATTGCAAGCCTTTTTCTAAGTCTTGCGGGCCTCGAGATGAGCGCCAAAGACCTAAGGCCTTTGGCACTCTTTGCAAGCCTTTTTCTAAGTCTTCCGGGCATTATAAGTCTTCCAGCCTTTTTTCTGAGTCTTGCGGGCCTGGTGATAAGCGACTTTGGTGCTCATTGCGAGCCTTTTTCTAAGTCTTGCGGGCCTCGAGATGAGCGCCAAAGACCTAAGGCCTTTGGCACTCTTTGCAAGCCTTTTTCTAAGTCTTCCGGGCATTATAAGTCTTCCAGCCTTTTTTCTGAGTCTTGCGGGCCTGGTGATAAGCGACTTTGGTGCTCATTGCGAGCCTTTTTCTAAGTCGTGCAGACCTCGCAATGAGCCATGCGCAAGCCCGTATCATTTAACATTGCGTGACGACAATTCACAATTACCACAACTTTTATATGGGATACTGAGCAGGAGAGTAATCTAAATATGTACTTTTTCTGAATTCTACTCTAACATACAATCCTTTATAAAGTGATTGCTTTGAACTATTTTCAGGTACTCAGACCAATGTGAAGTATTCAAGTCAAACTTTCCAGAATGGGAATACTTTGCTGATAACAGTCATTAATCATTACACAGCACTGACTACTGAATATGCTGTATAAAATGTCTATTCCTTTTATCCTAAGATCTAATAAACTAAACTATTTGAACTAATATTAATAGACTTATAATAATCTTTTATCAGTTTTTATCAATTGGCTTTATTTTCTCTACATTGTAGCTGCTTTCAGTGTTTTGATCACTGAATCAATGTTTATTACACTTATTTGGATCAGAGACATTCCGCATTGCTACATAGTAGTCATTTTTCAGTATTTTGATCTATTATACTTTCTTTACATTTATTTAAAGATTCTATATAAATGTTTTTGTTAGTATGGTGAGTAGGTATCCAGACTCATAATATTCCTATTCACAGTGCCTGCAAATCTGCTTCTACATTCTCTGGATTGCAATGCAACACCGCCCTCCAGTGCTTGATACTTAATACAACTACCCTACAGTATGTATAATGTTTCTAATTTTACCATAAATTAAGTGGAAAGATAATAATAGTAATCTTTACAGTAATCGTACAATCTTTTTCTGTCTGCTATATATTATAATGACTGATATGCTTTAATATCAGAAAACTCACAACAAAAGCTGTTATTATTACTTTATCTTACATATAAAAACATATACTGAAAGTGATGATTCCATTCCTTATATACCCGGAGGAAAAGTATTCATAATCATTCATAATAGTATTCCAATCTTTATTTTTAAACCACATTTTTGATTCTTAATCCAAAAATCATTAAAAGTTTCGTTTTTTTTTTTTTTTTGTAAATGTTTACAAAACATTACATCTGGGATCATTACAATTGGGATCAAGTTCTTAAATGTATACATGCTCTTTCCCTTTGGTTCAGTATTCTTCATACATAGTGCTTAAGCTAATTTGGATATATACTCATTTTAAGGTGTGCACACTAGTCCTATTATATCTAAATAAAGGTTTTGGGCCTTCTTGATGACGCAACAGGCCCAACCAGATGAGCTGCTAATATTGATGACCATGTAAAAAAACTGATCAAAATTCTGTTATTTAAAAACTTAGATATGAGGTGATTATAACCCGGAAAGTTATATAAAGGTATGTATCAGAAGGATGTATTTGGAATCATTCTATGTTTTATTCATTGACTGAGAGATATCATGACTATGACCAGTTCCAGTCTACATTTTGAATATATTTTGAACACATTTAAATGATTAATCTTCCCTTTTTAATGAAAATAAACTTTTTGAATGATACCTCTCTCATTGACTCTCTTTAAGACGCTAATCAATGTTTTTTGTTTTTCCTGATCTAGCAGAAGTTAGGAATTTGCCCAGAATTTTCTTTCTATCCTTTTTATGAGAGCGGAAAGTCCAATTTACTATTTGTTTCTTTTCCTTGCCCTTATTTCCACTCTATGTTGTTTGGTATCATTAGCTTTCTGGCAATGGCCTCTTACTTAATTGCTTCATTATGTGATTTTTCCAAACAGCGTTTCACCATAATAATGTAAGAAGCACTATAAAAACAGTATCCAGTTTTCGATATATAAATCATAAAGCTCCTTTTCTATTCACCACAAATCGCATCAATTATTTTAAAACCTTTTTAAATGACCACTGCTGTGTCTTATTTATGGTATGCTATTTTAGAAAACTTGATTTGACAATGTGAAAAAATGTTTTTGCATAGTTAAATATAATTAATTGCAGCCTTTCATTTTTAACTATTATATTCAATTTTGGTTTAAAGATGACTGACATGTTGTATTTGTTTGCAAATGATTAGAAAGCCTGGGAGGAGTCAGAGGAGCTACTGCTGAAAATTACCTCTTCAATTAGCACCTGGACAATATAAATGAATGGCCTCATCAGAACACCCCCCCCCCCCTAAAGAATCTTCAGATACACTTGCAATATAAGATGGAGTTTCCCATGACACCATGTCATCTAAAATATTTTTGCTTTTATTTTCCTGTCTTGAACATATTGCCAGACTACAATGGTTCTCTAAATATTCTGAGGCCTCTGGGCTATAGACCATATGTGTTTCTTGATAGGCACAAGAACTCAGGGTTTAAAGTCATTATGCAAAAAGGCACATCATTTTGAAAATGTTTCCTTCAATTAAAGTTTTTTTTAATTCTATTCTGTTTGTTGAGTACTACTGTATATCCTAGTTGCTATCAGTCAGCTAGTTAGAGTTGTAAAAATAAGGTGCAGTGATTTGCAAAAAGCTAAACAATTCTATCTATCTATCTATCTATCTACCTATCTATCTATCTATCTATCTATCTATCTATCTATCTATCTATCTATCTATCTATCTATCTATCTATCTATCTACAGTATCTATATATCTATCTATCTATCTATCTATCTATCTATCTATCTATCTATGTCTATCTGACGTTGTCTGTTCATCACTTCATCTGTTTATCGTTCAGAGATCTTAGAGTGAAAAATACATTCAATTATTCCATCAGTTTCTGTATATTTAAAAAAAAAACAAGAACAAAACTAGTTGGTATATTGGTGGAATACTCTGTTTGTGCCACCATTAGCACAAGAAATGCTGCAGAATTTGAATAACAATACAGACTTCATCTTGTGGTCATGTGCCTTGGGGAAATCTCTTTGGACAATGGATTCTAAGCTCAAATACAGGACCCTCCATCTTTTGTAATGTGTTAATATGGTTTTGCCTTGATCACAATAGATGTAGAGTGCTACAGAATATGTAATGACTAAAAGTGGTATTCTGTAATCAGTGGTTGAGTCCAGGAAGTCCCCGCCCTAGAAATAAACTTTTACAAGATATCCATCAAATTTGGGGCTTGTCTACTGTCCTGAGTGGGTTGTGGGCCTAACACACACATTGTTTGCTAATAGTGCACTGTAATACATAATAATATGTGAGATCTTCTATTGATGTTTCACTTTTCTGTTGTGAAAACAAACTGATCCACTTAGATGTTAATTGCTAATGGGAGGGGGATTTGGAGATGGGGAAGATAACTCATGGGAACAAAGCTTGAGGCTATAGTTGGTAACTTCATAGAGTTGGCACCTGAGAGGGCCCAATTTTTTATGCACTGGGGCCCTCAATTCCTAGGCTCCGTCACTGATAGGTGCTATAATATTGTGAAACAATGTGTTCAAGACTATTCACAATTGGAGGTATGATGTTTTATATACCTCTTCGAAATGGGAAATCTTAGTATCAACAAAAATAAACCCTGAACTCTTCAACACTTTACCATTTACATTTAACCTTTTATTTTAATAGTCAGTAATTAGTTGAACCATTGCATTGACTACATATTGTCATAGTATATAAGCAATTATCATAAATGTGAAGGCAATAATGACATGTAATTCTAAAAATGTATTTACTTAATGTAAGTATGTCCCGATCTTGGGTGAAGAAATAACTATCTGTGATTATGTTCCACTAAGTCACATATATTTATTATTTATATTATTCAAATTCATAAGTTCTTATAATCAATGTAGTCTATTCTCACGGTTACATATATTCAGGTAAAGCATGATTCTTTGGTTCTTTTATATTTTTATATATTTTATTTTTCCTTGTTAAAGGGAATACAGTTTATTCCTACCATATATTTACTTTTTATGTATCGTGTTGAAAAAAATGTCACCAGTATTGGCATTATTATTTTCAATAAAATGTCACAACTTCTCTCTGTGTTGCCAGCATTTTGTCAACTCACCGTTAAAGAATGAAACCTCTATGCTAATCTCACATTTCCTAGATTACACCATGTTTAAGAGCAAAGTAGATCTCCCTAGCTATATTAATCACCCATTCTGGAAACATTGCAACCAGTGGTTGCGGCAAGCCAGAGCCGAAAATTATGGCAAATGTTTCCATTGATTTCTGTACTTTAACACCAAACCCTATGCTAATTAGACTTTACGGATCACTCACAAATCAGGGAAGTGCCGTAACTACAAAAAAAGTGAAGAAAATATTACGAGTACTAAAGATCACACGCAAATGGTCTTAAAACCATTGCAGAATGCTGCAGCAGCAGTTAAAAAGACAGTATAGCACCAAACAACTTTATGAAAAGTTCATAAAGTTATGAAAGTTCATCATTATTTAACACTTAACAGTCCGATATAAACATATGTGTAATTAAAACATATGATATTTTATTATTATGTCGATTTCATTATACAACATCCATGGTAACACACAACCCAGTACTCAAGTGGTTAATACATATCAGAAAACTATGTGGAGTAGGAACCAATGCTCTAATGCATTGTCTCTATACATATTACATCTATAAATACAATTGTCATATATATTTAATTTAAGTAAATATAAATAAATAAAAAAATAAAAATATATATACAAATAGAAAAATAGTGGTTTCTTGCTGCAGTTACAGCACTTGTTCTCACTCATTATAATAATTATGACGTTCTCATTTTCTATTGGTTCCTAGAGCCTTTTCAAAAAAATAACATAAATGTGCAATGTAGGGAAAAGGCTCCCACAGCCGACTTTCAGCTATACCGCAAATTACACTGCTCGATTAGCATGGTGGCCTGATTTAACTGGTCTTGCTCTTTTTGCCAGTGAATGCTAGCTTGTTTGTTATCATGAGAAGGATCGAAAATAACAGTGGAGACTCATATGCAGTTACATTATATATCATCAAACAATTAGCAGTAAGATTGAACTATTTTGCATGTAAACATTTAAAATAAAGCTGTCTCATTTCTTACGTTTGACACTCATTGCAGCGCTCTTCGGCGCTCATTGCAAGCGTTGGCCAAACCACAACTTTCGGGCCTCGCAATGAGCGCCTTTGGTGTCTCTTTGCCCCCTCTACTTCCCCTGGGGTTTTCCCCTTATCTCCCTCCCCTGTGTCTCTTTCCCTCCCTCTCTCACACCTGTGTCTATTTCTACCCCACTCCCTTCCCTGTGTATTTTTCCCCCTCTCCCTCCCCTGTGTCTTTCTCCCCCCTCTCCCTCCTTTTTGCTCCTGTTTGCATTTACGGGTGTGAAACAATTTGCAGACTTAATTTTCCCCAGGGGGTTGAGGAGGGAGGTTGAGGATGAGGAGGGAGGATGAGGACTGAGCTTGAGGATGAGGAGTGGGGTTGAGGAGGGAGGTTGAGAATGAGGAGGGGGGTTGAGGAGGGTGATAAGGGAGGGGGAAGAGACACAGGGAAGGGAGAGGGGGAAGAGACACAGGGAAGGGAGAGGGGAGAAGAGACACGGGAGAGAGAGGGGGGACACAGAGGGCACAAGAGGGACACAGGGGCAGCACATTTCCCACCCTCGGCTTATTCTCGAGTCACTCATTTTACCCAGTATTCTGTGGTAAAATAGGTGCCTCGGCTTATACTCGGGTCGGCTTATACTCAAGTATATACGGTATATGTAAACTTTTGGAATGATTTATTTTTTACAAGATCTGGCAATCAAAACAGTAATTTTGATTCTTTAATCAACACATTTTCCCAACTGGTAAACAAGAAATATAAGGATTCATTGACTGTATATTGGATGCATTACATGTAAAGTGAGTGGTTGCTAAATGTTCTTTCTTTCAAATCTGTATGTGTAAGAGAATGTATAAGACATAGCTATAACCATTCAAAACTAATAGTATTAGTACGACTAATCACATATATAGTTGTGAGCATGCAAGCTGTTGCTAATGCTTGCGGGCTCGCGCAGCAAGCCTGCGGTCCTCGCGAAGCTAGCCCCTCAGTTGCTGGCAAGGAGCGCCGAAGGCGCTCCTTGCCAGCAACTGCGGACCTCGCAAAAAAATACGAGACACGTTACGACCAATTACGACCTCGCAAAAATCGTCCGCAACCCGCGCACATGAAAAAATGAAAACCACAATAAATACACACATCACATACATAAAAAGCTTCCCTACAGGAAGAGGGGGCATCCAGGACCTAAAAAACTGAAGTTATACCTCAATTTAACTCAAAATAAAACAGTTTAGACACTGAAAAATTCTCTAAGCGAGAGGAAAAATGTCCGCCGTAAAAAAAGGAAAACAAGGCTACAGCAGTCTAAAGACGCAAAACACCACCAAACACCTACGGAATTGCCAAAAAAGACATACGAGATTCGAAAACAAGGACACAACCCGCGCGACCCCAAACACATTAGAAACACAATAAATACACACAACAAACATATAAAAAGCTTACCCACAGCAAGGTGGTGCACCCGGGACCGCTGCAAGTAAAGTTACACCTCGATTTAAGTACAAATTTCGGAGTTTAAACACCCGAAAATCACTTAAGCGAGATAAAAAATGGCCGCCGAACAAAACGAAAACGAGGCTACAGGACACGCAAAACACCACCATAAACACACAAAACACCACCAAACAGCTACGGATATTCCGAAAAAGTCAGACGACATGTAAAACGAAGAACGCTAAATCAGCCACAGCCGCATACCAAACATTAGCCGCCATTTTAGAACAATGCGGAAAGTACACAGCTACGCTAACGGTTTTGTCTCGCGCACGCACACTATTACACTGCACATATTCATCACGCTTACACAGCAGCTCCACAGCACTGATGCTGCAGCAACATCAAAACAGATTGCCAACTTCTTCAACAGAATGCTTCCTGCATATATTACTTCAAAATAGGTAAAGTATATTACTTTATTAATCTATTAGTTATTTTATTATTATACACCAAACAGCATTAGCTCACTTACAATTTGATTGCCGTCATTTTTTGATGGGTCTATTCGCTAGTTCATAATAAACAGATGTTCTAATAAGTGAACATAGTTAACATGCAGTCAATGCAACTATTATAAATCCTGCTTACACATAGTTGAAGTACAAAGTGTGAAAGCTGCAAACAAATATTGTAAACTAGTGAATTGCCTGTCAAAAAATGACGGCAATAGAATTGTAAGTCAAAGAATGTTGTTTGGGTCAGACAATATTTTTTATGGTGGTCTGAGATCTCGGCGCTGATTGCGAGCCTTGCACTGAGCGCCTTCGGCGGCGCTCATTGCGAGCCTCTTGGTTGTTGTATTTTTTTTATCAAAGGCGCTTTTGCTGTCATTTTAAGGTAGACGCTGATCTGCTTTTTGCGCTTATTGCAAGGCTTCTTTGTGTGTGTATATGTATGTTGTGATGCTAATTAAATAAGTAGTAAATTAATAAATTAATAAATTAATATACTTTTCCTATTTGTAAGTACCGTATTGGCCAGAATATAAGCCGCACCCGCATATAAGCCGCACCTATGAAATTCAAGGGGAAAAAACAAAAAAACATAATATCCGAATATAAGCCGCAACTTGACTACAGTAATTCCCCCCCCCCCCCCTTTATGTTGAAGTTTATGTATAAATATGGCTTCCCCAGCCCTCTCCTTCTAGCTGAGCCCTTTTTGGGGTAGATATCAAAAATAAATCCTCTGTGCTTTGCCCCTTTGCTGTCTGCCATCTCTCCTCTTCTGTACTCTTTCCCCCAGGGTCTCACGCTTGCCTCTAGGGACAATGTCCTTACCGGACCCTGGCTCTATGTATGCACCTCCACCAGACCCTGGCTCTATGTATGTGGTGTGGTGTGCTGTACTCACTCAGAGGCTGGCATGCTGATCCTATGTGAGGAAGCGTGAGGAGCTCTCCCCCCAGATGGCAGTTCAAGTGGGAAGGTAACACACTAGACTGTGTGGCTGGAAGAGGGTGTCTTTCTGCGGTCTGGAGATGAATCAAGGGCCTGGATCCAGGCCTCCGGGTGTTGTGAGCTTCAGAGCTCTACTGGATGCCAGTTGCGTCTCCGGTGGTTCTCAGCCGGGTCTCTGACGGAGGCTGCAGCTCCTGTCGCAGTCTCTCCTCTCCTCCCTCTGCTTGGCTCTGGATGTGAGGTATTCGCCAGGGGAAGCAGCAGGACCACAGAGGCCCCGATTCAAGATGGCGGCCGCACCTAACAAGTGGCTCAGCCAGGCCCCAGGTCCTGTTTGGAGGTAGATCAACTCTCCAGGGCGCTATAACTGTGCTGGGGGTTGTTTTGGGGGTCCCCAGCAATTGATTTGAGGGTAGTGGATGCCCTCTGTATAGCTGCGGCGCGTCGGCTCCATGGTCTTCACACTGCAGCTGCTAGCCACGCCCCCAAATCAGCAAAACATTTTACCGTCGCGAATATAAGCCGCACCTGTAATTTCCAAGCTTATATTCGGGCCAATACGGTAATACATACAGGAAGCATTGTGCTGAAGAGCTAACAATCTGTTTTCATGTTCCTGCAGCATACAATGTAGGTTTGCAGTGTTGTGGAGCTGAGGTGTAAGTGTCAGCAATGTGTGAAGTGTGTAGTGTAAATAGGCTGCATGCTCGAGGGGAAGCCGTTAGTGTAGCTGGGTACTTCCGCATTCTGTAAGTAAGTGTGGTAAAATGGTGGCGAATGTGTATGTGGTAGGCGGGTTTGTATGATGAAGCGTCCATGCTAATGGTGTATGTTGTAGGTCGTACAGGTTTTTGTAAAAGCCGTATTTGCTTTGTGTAATTTAGAGCCTAATACATACATGTATGTAAATGGTGTGTGTCTGTATGATGTGTGTGTGTATGTATGTGATTTGTATCTATGTATATATGTGTATGTGTGTATATATGTGTGTATTGTATGAGTGTATATGTATGTGGTGTGTGTGATGTGTATAAGTGTGATGTGTATGTATGTAATGTGTGTATATTTGTGTGTATAGGTATGTGATGTCTGTGATGTGTATGTGTGTATATGTATGTGGTGTGTGTAATGTGTATAGGTGTGTTTGTGTGTGTGATGTGTATATGTATGTGGTGTATGATTATGCATAACTGTGTATTTATGTGATGTGTGTATGTATGTATGTATGTGGTGTGTGTTTATGTGTATATGTATGTGGTGTGTGTGTGTGTATGTATGTATGTATGTATGTGGTGTGTGTGTGTATATGCATGTGGTATGTGTTTATATATATGTATGTGGTATGTGTGTGTATGTATGTGGTATGTGTGTGTGTATATGATTGTGTACAAGTGTGTAATTATGTGGTGTTTGTGTATATGGCGTGTGTGCATATGTATATGGTGTGTGTGCAATGTGTATAAGTGTGTATGTATGTGGTGTGTGAGATGTGTATGTATATGTATGTTTGTGTATGTGGTGTGTGTGTGTATATGATTGTGTACAAGTGTGTAATTATGTGGTGTTTGTGTATATGGCGTGTGTGCATATGTATATGGTGTGTGTGCAATGTGTATAAGTGTGTATTTATGTGGTGTGTGTGTATTCATGTATGTGATGTATGTGTGGTGTGTGTGTATATATGTAGTTGGTCTGTATGTGTATGTGTATGATGTATATGTATGTTTGTGTGTGTATAGGTATGTGGTGTGTGTGTGTGTATATATGATTGTTTATAAGTGTGTATTTTTGTGGTGTGTGTGTGTATGTATGTATGTGGTGTGTGTGTACAGTGGATATAAAAAAGTCTACACACCCCTGTTAAAATGTCAGGTTTCTGTGCTGTAAAAAAATGAGACAAAGATAAATAATTTCAGAACTTTTTCCACCTTTAATGTGACCTATAAACTGTACAACTCAACTGAAAAACAAACTGAAATCTTTTAGGTAGAGGGAAGAAAAAATATGAAAATAAAATAATATGGTTGCAGAAGAATGCAAACCCTTAAACTAATACTTTGATTTTATTACAGCACTTAGTCTTTTTGGGTATGAGTCTATCAGCATGGCACATTTTGACTTGGCAAGATTTGCCCACTCTTCTTTGCAAACACACTGCAAATCTGTCAGATTGTAAGGGCATCTCCTGTGCATAGCCCTCTTCAGAACACCCCACAGATTTTCAATCGGATTCAGGTCTGGGATCTGGCTGGGCCATTCCAAAACTTTAATCTTCTTCTGGTGAAGCCATTCCTTTGTTGATTTGGATTTATGCTTTGGGTCGTTGTCATGCTGAAGTTCCTCTTCATGTTCAGCTTTCTAGCAGAAGCCTGAAGGTTTTGTGCCAATATTGACTGGTATTTGGAGCTGTTCATAATTCCCTCTATCTTAACTAAGGCCCCAGTTCCAGCTGAAGAAAAACAGCCCCAAAGCATGATGCTGCCACCACCATGCTTCACTGTGGGTATGGTGTTCTTTTGATGATGTGCAGTGTTGTTTTTGCGCCAAACATATCTTTTGGAATTATTGACAAAAAGTTCAACCTTGGTTTCATCAGACCATAACACATTTTCCCACATGCTTTTGGGAGACTTCAGATGTGTTTTTGCAAAATGTAGCCTGGCTTGCATGTTTTTCTTCGTAAGAAAAGGCTTTCGTCTTTCCACTCTACCCCATAGCCCAGACATATGAAGAATACAAGATTGTTGTCACATGTACCACACAGCCAGTACTTGCCAGATATTCCTGCAGCTCCTTTAATGTTGCTATAGGCCTCTTGGTAGCCTCCCAGACCAGCTTTCTTCTCGTCTTTTCATAAATTTTGGAGGGATCTCCGGTTCTTGGTAATGTCACTGTTGTGCCATATTTTCTCCACTTGATGATGACTTTGATGATGTCTTCACTGTGTTCCATGGTATATCTAATGCCTTGCAAATTATTTTGTACCCTTCTCCTGACTGATACCTTTTAACAATGAGATCCCTCTGATGCTTTGGAAGCTCTCTGTGGACCATGGCTTTTGCTGTGGGATGCGACTAAGAAATTTTCAGGAAAGACCAACTAGAGCAGCTGAACTTTATTTGGGGTTAATCAGAGGCACTTTAAATGATGGCAGGTGTATGCTGACTCCTATTTAACACGATTTGGAATGTGATTGCTTAATTCTGAACACAGCTACATCCCCAGTTATAAGAGGGTGTGCAGACTTATGCAACCACATTATTTTTTTTTTTTTTCTTCCCTCCACCTAAAATATTTCAGTTTGTTTTTCAATTGAGTTGTACAGTTTATAGGTCACATTAAAGGTGGAAAAAGTTCTGAAATGATTTATCTTTGTCTCATTTTTTTACAGCACAGAAACCTGACATTTTAACAGGGGTGTGTAGACTTTTTTATATCCACTGTATATGTACAGTATGTGGTGTGTGTGTGATGTGTATGATTCTGTATAAGTGTGCATTTATGTGGTGTGTGTGTGTATGTATGTGGTGTGTGCGTATATGATTGTGTATAAGTGTGTATGTGGTGTGTGTTTCTGTAGATGTATGTGGTGTGTGATGTGTATGGTGGTTTATAAGTGTGCATTTATGGGGTGTATGTGATGTGTGTGAGTATATATGTGGTGTGTGTATGAATGCATGTAGTGTATGTATGGGTGTAAATATATATGTGGTGTGTGTGTATGATTGTTTATACGTGTGTATTTATGTGATGTGTATGAAATGTATGTGGTGTGTGTGTGCGTATAAGTGTGTATGTATGTGATGTGTGTATGTATGTGGTGTCTGATGTGTATGGTTGTGTAAAAGTGTTCATTTATGGGGGGGGGGTGATTTGTGTGAGTATATATGTGGTGTATGTATGCATGCATGTGGTGTATGTAGGTGTGTGTATGTGTGTAAATATATATGTGGTGTGTGTGTATGATTGTATATAAGTGTGTATTTATGTCATGTGTATGTATGTGATGTGTGTGTATGTATGTGGTGTGTGATGTGGGATGTGTATGGCTGTGTAAAAGTGTGCATTTATGGGCTGTGTGTGATGTGTGTGAGTATATTTAGGGTGTGTGTATGCATGTATGTTGTGTGTGTATATATGTACGTGGTGTTTATGTGTGTATATATATATATATATGTGGTGTGTGTGTATGATTGTGTATAAGTGTGTATTTATGTGATGTGTGTGATGTGTATGTGTGTGAATTTATGTGTGATGTGAGTGTGTGTCGTGAATATGTGTGATGTGTGTATGTGATGTGTGATGTATGTGTGTGATGTATGTAAGCATTCACTAAGCAAAAAATGGTAGTGCACACTATATGTGCATAAGGGCGCCTTAGAGTTCACTGCCCAGGGGCTCCAAAAATATAAGTCCAGCTCTGAGCATAACTAGAAAACATATACTTTCTGGATCAAAGTAGTTTGGAGGATGGGAGCCGCATAGCAGAAGATGGAGTGCGGCGCTGCTGGCAGGGTCGCATCCAGGTAGGTGGCATAGGGTGTGCAAGCCCTGGGGCCTTCACGATGAGCAAACACAGGCAGTTGTAGCTGTATTTCCACTGTTCAGATAGAAGCTTCCTATCTGATTGGACATCTCTTTTCACCTTAGGATGCAGAAATGCTTCTGTAGTGCCACTCCCATCTCCTCTCACTCTCACACCTTCTTCTGCTGGATGCTAGAGATATATCCCCTAACCCAGGCCCCTCAGTCATTTCCAATTGCTGTCAGTCATGCTGTCGCCATGAGGGTAGCAAACACCCAAAACACCCATAATTTAATATGCAATCACCTGTCACAAACCATCTGCTTTGCCCTTCTCTTTTTCCTTCTGGAATGCATGCTACATTTACAATAAACTCACTTTCATTAATGATGTATTTCCAACTCCTTTAATTTATTGGCTATTACAGAAACTTGGCCCACTCTTATTTTTTATTTTATGTAATTTCTTTTATTCTTTTGATGTAGTGTTTTTTTAATGTTTTATTTAACATATTTATTTTGTAAATGTTTTCTTGTTTCACTATGCATTGCATTTTCAGTAATTTAGAGTTTTCATCATTTTTATCAATGTTAGTATTTTTGTATTACTTAGGGTGCCATGGGGGTGCTTGAGGACCCCAATTGCATATTAAGGATGAAGTGTAGTTTACCATAGGGGTCTATATATACTTCCATGATATAGGGTTAGTTAGGAATACTATGAGGGGTGTATATAGTAGTATCTGTAAAAGTTAAACTACAATTGTGCTGAAAAGTTTGCATACCCTGGCAGAAATTTTTAAACTTTGGCATTTATTTTGAAAATATGACTGATCATACAAATAAAATGTATTTTGTTGAAGAATAGTGATCATAAGAAGCCATTTACTATCACTACTATCACATAGTTGTTTGGCTTCTTTTTAAATCATCATAATAACAGAAATTACCCAAATGGCCCTGTTCAAAAGATTACATACCCTTGAATGTTTGAATAGGCGCTCATCATGAGGCCTGTAGTACAGCGGGCCAAATCACTCCCCAGATGCGCAGCACTCTCTCTCTCCTCCAGCCCCCAGGCCGCCACCTTGGATACCCTGAGAAGGGAGTGGATATCCTAACAAGAGAGTGGCCTGCTGGACATGGAGGAGCTGGGGAAACGGGGGCAGGAGACACAGGAGAGGGAGGGGGAAGACACAGGGGAGGGAGAGGAGGGGGAAGAGACATGGGGGAGAGGGAGTGGAGGGGGAAGAGAAATAGGGGGGGAGAGGGAGTGAGGGAAGAGACAAAGGGGGGGTAGAGGAGGGAATAAGAGACAACGGAGGGAGAGAGGGTGGAAAGTGAGACAGGGAATGGAGAGAGGGGAGGGAGAGGGGAGAAAAGAGAGACAGGGGAGGAAGGGGGGGGGAAAGAGACACAGGAGAGGGTAAGGGGGTGCAGACATTTTTTGGAAAAAAATCTATCATTCCATCATTTTTTGATGGGCAAGTCGCTAGTAATATAATAATTATGAATCATTTTTTGGACTCCTATTCAATTGGATTGTTAAACCCTTTTGGATCTATCTCCCTGCCAAAGCCCATGTTCTCCCTTTATCATGTTGTCAAAATGGAGAAAGTCAGCTCAACTGGAGACTGACACTATAGCATGTGAAAGTGAAATTAATAGTGAATATTGCTATAAAATCATTAAATAAGAAAGTTATTAATACAAAATGCATCATTAAAACAGCCAGCTCTTCTTGTAAAGACATTACAGTCGTTCTTTAACTATCTTAGTGTATGTACAGTTTGCCCTTTATCATTTGCAGTTATTTAAAAGAATACATTTTAAATATAGGATTACAGTGAAAGCTGAAAAAGAATGAATATATCATTACTAGCTACTTGCCCGTCAAAAATGACAGCAATAACATTTTAAGGCGCTTATTGCAGGCCGACAACTGCGCGCCTTGCTTTGCGACGCCCACAATTTTTAACATTGCTTGACCGACAATTCAAAACTATTATATGTGATTAACAATTATTTTATGGTGATTATCAGATCATTCTAGTACAGTATATGCACATGATTGGTTCTGATGGAACACAAACCTATTTAAATATAGTATATTCTCACTAACTTTTACCCCTTTTCCATCCTGTTGTTTGAAGCTCATTGACAGTTTAATTATATATCACATTATAACTCAGTTGGACAGCCAAGGGCATTACAATGTTTTGCCAAGGTCAAATGTTTTAGTAAATACTGAAACAGTTCTAAATGTCAGATAACCTAATAAAGAGATAAGTTTATAAAATACCCGCAAAAAAAAACTAAACCTAAAGCACAAATATATAACACACAGTGAAATTACTGAGTATGCTGCTTACACAGGCTAAATTCCACTGGCTTCTGTTGTTCACTTAAGGATATGTTTGTTATTTATCAATCATTTTCTTATAATCAATGCACAGTCTATTTTCACTGTTACATACATGATTATTTTGTTCTAATCTCTTTACGGTTGCTTTTCCTTGTTAAAGGAATATATTATTCTGTATATTTTCTAATTTGATGTATTGTGTTGCTGAAAAATGTCCTTCATATTTTGTTATTTTTTTTCAATAATTTACAACCCATCTAAGCCTTTAATCTGTCAAGGCCACAAATGTTACAATCACTAAAATCGCAAATCACTATTCAATTGCTACAATTCTTGAAGCTTGCAAATGTCCTCACACCTGTAAATGTCAGAAGAAAATCCTACAGGTACCAGATAGGACTCACAAGGGGGTTAAACATCTGTTCATAGCACTGTAAATGCAAATACAAAGTCAATACTGCACTTCAAAAGACAGGGAAAGCGATCAAAGACATTAGAATTAGTTGTGCAACAGTCTCAAGCTTGCAAATCATTTTTTATTATGTGTCATTTTGGTGTTATATCAATTGCGGGAATTAATGAGTTAATACATATTAGGCCACCCACATGGACTAGAACAGTATTTTTATTATTCTATACATTGCCGGATTGCGAGTCTGATTGCATATCGGACCCTAAATTTAATTGTAGCAAATCTCACGTACGTTCTGTACTGCGCAATCTGCGGGCTTGCAATTGAAAAGAGCCCTTGTTCTGCATCAAACCTTAGTTGTCCTTGGCATAATCCTATGTCCAAATTAGTTATATATATATAATCTTAAACTCTCTTGTATAAGCATGAATTCTCTGGTGATATTGTGCAATACTTGCTGAAATATGCCCTACCATTATGTCAACTATTTGTAAGCAAATAGAAAAATGTAAGATAAACTGATGTAGTGATAAGTTTATTGCTTTGCAATCTCTACAGTTACACCACAAAATAGGAGCAAAATTACACACATCAACAAACTTAAAGAACATCTGAAATATAGTTGTGAGCAATATGAGTTGTTGCTAACGCTTGCGGGCTCGCATAGCGAGCCTGCTGCAAATGAGTCCCTCGCAAAGCGAGGGCCGCGGTTTCTGGCAAGGAGCGCCAAAGGCGCTTCTTGCGCTGGTGGAGATGAGCGCCAAAGGAGATCACTGCGCTGGTGGTGATGTGCACCGTAGGCGCTCATCCCATACGACCCGCGGAACTACACGTCAACAGAAATCTCAAATACACACTTCAGAATGCGAGACCAGTAGCAGTTTGAAAAACATTGCGTGGAAAAATTATGTCCCATAACACTTGCAAAAAGGAAAATACGACCTTAGGAAAAATATAATACGAGGTCCAAAAAATACGAAGCTAACAGCCAAACCGCGCCCATACAAAAACAACAATAACGCAAAGAAAGAAAAAAAAATCACACACAGCACGGGGGGACAGCAAGGACATCTGGGAGTGAGGTTGCACGACAATTTAAACACAATTTGCTGAGTTTTTGCACTCAAATATCGCCTAAGTGACAAAAAAATGGTGGACGAAAATGAGGCTACACTACCCCTAAACATGCAAAACTCTGCCATGCACATATGACTTTTACACAAGAAGTATGAGGTATAAAATACACTATTAGGGAGAAGGGAAAATGCTCTACACCCGCGTAACACATAGACAATCGCCGCCATTTTACAACACTAACTTACAACTAATAACATTACCATTTCAAAATGCCGAATTACACAGCTAAACAAACGGTTTGCCCTTGCGCACGCAGCCTATTTAGACTGCACACTTCACACATTGCTGACACTTACACCTCAAGTCAGCTACAGTGCAAATGTACATTGTATGCTGCAGGAAAATCAAAACAGATTGTTAGCTCTTGATACATATATTAATTACAAATAGGTAAAGTATATTAATTTATTATTATTTTATTAATTAATTAATTATCATTTAAAAAAATATATATATATATACCGCATTGGTCCGAATATAAGCCGCACCCGCATATAACCCGCACCCGTTAAAGTTCAAGGGAAAAAAATAGAAAAAAGATAGTACTCAAATATAAGCCGCACCAGTAAAATTGGAGAGAAAAAGACTCTCAAAGTGATCAGCCATTGCAAGAAACAGGCTTTCTAATTAGCACTGTGGCTTTTTTTTGCAGGTTACCGGCTTTACAGGATATTAGAATCACTAAAACCGTAAATTGCTATTCAATACCGCAGTCTCAAGCACGAAAATCAGCACCCCTAACTCGCAAGTGCCCAAATCAGCAGTAATTTTGCGTTCGCGAATAGAAGCCGAACATGTAACAAGCAAAGTTTACAAATCGCCAATGATTTTTTTTTACTGTCGCGAATATAAGCCGCATCCGTAACTCGCAAGCTCAAAAATAGGAAGAAAGGTGCGGCTTATATTCGGACCAATACGGTATATAAAAAAAAAAAAAAAATAGGGGAGAGGATCGCAATGAGCACCAAAGGCGTTCAGCGTGGGGCTCACAATGAGCGACAAGGGTGCTCAGAGGAGCAAAAGTACACAAGGGGAGAGGCTCGCAATGAGCACCAAAGAAGATCAGCGCAGCCCTTGAAATGAGCGCCGAAGGTGCTCAGACGACCAAAAGCCTTACGTTGTATGGCAAACAGCATTCCCAGCCTTACAATTTTATTGACTGTCAGTATATATATATATAACGCACACAGATATAAACACACAAAGGCATACATAGACATGAATACACCAAATTTGTTTTTTTTCCTTCTGCATCTAAACCACAATTTAGTTCAATATATTTTATGTCATATACAATCTTGGTTTTTAGTATATATACATTTTATGATTAAATTTCTGTAATCAATATACAGTAAATATATATATTGTTGTTTTATTGTTTATTATATCTTTTCATGTGACAACACTGAAGAAATGACCCTCTGCTACAATGTAAAGTAGTAAGTGTACAGCCCGCATAACAGTGTCAATTTGCTGTCCCCTCAAAATAACTCAACACACAGCCATTAATGTCTAATCTGTTGGCAAGAAAAGTAAGTACACCCCTAAGTGGAAATGTCCAAATTTGGCCCAATTACCCATTTTTCCTCCCCAGTGTAATGTGACTCGTTATTGTTACAAGGTCTCAGGTGTGAATGGGGAGCAGGTGTGTTAAATGTGGTGTTATCGCTCTCACACTCTCTCATACTGGTCACTGGAAGTTCAACATGGCATCTCATGGCAAAAAACTCTCTGAGGATCTGTAAAAAAGAATTGTTGCTCTACATAAAGATGGCCTAGGCTGTAAGAAGATGGCCAGGACCCTAAAACTGAGCTGCCGCAAAAAAAGTGTTTGTAATCCACAAGGGCTGGTTGCAAAAATTTGATGGAACACCCAGTACTGCTTCAGCCAGTTTCCTTCCACAAGACCCCTTCCCAGTCCTTGTCAGCAGCTACCCCTCACAGCATTTATCCCCAAACAGCACCCATGCCTTTTTCCTTTGCTCCTCTCACAGAACCCATCACCCCAGTACCCTGCTGTCAATTTGCACCCCTTGCTATCTTACCTTCTTCCCTGATACACATCCCCAGCATGCTGAACTGCTCTACACTGCCATCTCTTGAAGCTTCAGTAGAAATGCTCTTTTTGAAAAGGGCACACACCTATTATCAGCCCCTGGGGGGGTGTACGGACAAGGATGTCAAGGGGAGCCAGGGGGTCCATAGGAGGCCTAGGAATCAGGGTGGCCCAATAAAGGGACGCCATGTAGGGTTGGCCAGGGAGAGGTGGCCACTACACTACAGAAAAAAATTAAATGCAAAAACAAAATTACACAGCACTGGGCTTGAAAGATCAATGCTTAGATGAGTTGTAAGTTACAATTTTGACAACTGCAGGGATTTTCAGCCAATATCCCGTACATTGTTTGCAGCTCGCTTAAAGACGCCAATTGAATAGCAAATTAGTTTACGGGCTACATTACGGGCTCCAGTAAACAACAGTTGCTCAATTTAATAGGGACCATAATCTATTTCATATTTGCATTGTATGTTTAATTAATTGTTCATTTCAACTGCATATTATAAAGAAGGTAGTGAAAGCACAACTCAATTTCTTAACTGTAATAGGGAAATAATGGGACATTAAGGTAGCCATCCTCCCCCCCTGTACCTTTGGCGTACTGAAGAAATATCTCTCCGGGACCTCTCACCACTTCTCCCTGTCCGCTCCACACTCCACTCCCCAGCCGCACATCAGGAATGGCTTCTTTAATGTGTTCCCTTAACTTATTTATTATATATTACTGTCTGTGAATAGAATCCAGGGTTCCCAAACCTCCAGGAAGCAGTGATGTGTATCTGATATGATATGGGTCATCCGCTCATTAATGCAAATAAAGTTTATTTTGTTTGTTACATCATGGAAATTAATATCCCTACTCTTCCATCGTCTTGCGATGGTGTTCTTAGCTGCTAGAAATATCAGTTGGGCCAGTTTATTCCCCTCCCTTCCCAATTTTGAGAAGCGTGCTCCCAGGAGACAGACTGCTATTGATGGTTGGAGTGGGGTTTTGAGTATTAGCGAAATTAGATTGGTCGTCTCAGACCAAATTTTAAATACCTTAGGACAACTCCACCAAGTATGAATGAAGTCTCCCCTTCCGTGATACCCCCGAAAACATCTATCTGAGTTTGTTTGGGATATCTTATTTAGTCGAACTGGAGTTGTATATGCCCGATGTAAAATCTTAAGGGAGGTTTCTAATAAACTATAATTAAGTGAACCCTTAGATAGGTTCGTTAAGGATTCAGCCCATTTATTCCCATCCCAAATTTGCCCTAGGTCCAACTCCCACCTCGATACAAAGGAAGGCCTCCAAGTGCTTGGTGGACTATTGAAGATTTGGTATATTGACCCCAAGATTCCTTTGGACAGGGCCTCACTCTTACACACCACCGACATCCAAGTTTCCCTCGGGGGTCCATGGGTTCTTTGTATCTCATCAATCCAGCTCCTTATTTTAATGTAATTAAAGTGTTCCCGGTGTGGAACCTCGAAGTTCCTAATCATGGATTCTGAAGTTCTCATAATCCCTCCCTCAAACCAAGCCCCCAGCTTATCCAGACCATGCGAAGTCCAATATTCCTTGGACTCTGCAGTGATGGTGGTTAATAAGGAGGGCGATGTAAAGATCGATGTGAGGGGAGAAACCGGGTAAGTCAGTTTGTATTTCCTCCTAGCCCAGATCCAAACTCTCAGTGTAAACTTAGTTATGGGGTTCTGTATTCTAGAGTAAAAAGCGCTTGCACCTGGAGCCCTCAGGATAATACCCCACGTAAGGGGGGCCATCTGCAACTCCTCTACAAAGACCCAGTTTGGTTGAAGTGGAATGGAGTGAGCTAGTGGGATAGAGGCAAGCTGGGCTGCTCTGAAGTAACTCAGGAAATTAGGGCAAGAAAGGCCCCCCTTGGATTTATGTACGTACATCGTTTTTCTCGCTATCTTAGGGGGTCTATTTCTCCATATGAACTTAAACACTTGGGTTTGGAAGCGGGCCAATTCTGTATTTTTTATCTGGATTGGCAGCGTCCTGGCAAGATAGAGCAGCCTCGGCAAAATATTCATTTTAACCGTGACTACTCTACCCGTCCATGAGATATGTCGGTTTGTCCAATTTTCCAGGTCTCGCCGCAGAGCCTTATAGAGAGGTGGGTAGTTAGCTTTATACAAATTAGTTAATGAGTTGGTCAAATTAATCCCTAGATATTTGATGTGTGAGGGGGGCCATATAAATTTGTGTACTCCCTTCAGGTGATTCAAAATATCCAAAGGGATCCCAACACTCAAAGCTTCTGTCTTGTCCTGGTTTAACCTCAGGCCTGACACATTGCTAAAGACTCCTATCGTGTCCATCAGGGCGCCTACAGAAGAGCTAGGGTTCGAAAGGGTGCAAAGCAGGTCATCAGCAAACAAGGAGCATTTTAGTTGCTGGTGTCCCACCCGCACCCCCTCTATAGAGGAGTTAACTCTGATCGCCTGAGCCAAAGGCTCAATGGCCAGAGCAAAGAGAAGAGGAGACAATGGGCAGCCCTGTCTCGTACCTCTCTCGATTTTAATACAGGCCGTATGAGAACCAGGCAATTTTAGTGTGGCCCTGGGGAGTGTATAATAAGTACGCAGCAGGTTTAAGAAGTTTCCTCTGAACCCAAACTTATCCAAAGTGGCAAATAGGAAGGGCCATTCCAGGGTATCGAACGCCTTTTCGATGTCCAATGCGAGTAGGCACACAGGGAGACCCCTAGCCCTGGCCAAATGAATGACGTTTAAAGTCATCCTAATGTTATCACTAGTCTTCCTGTTTGGAATAAAGCCTGATTGGTCCTTATGTATTAAGGCGGGTAGGAAGATCGAGATCCTCTGGGAGAAAATTTTGGCCAGCAGTTTGACATCCCCATTAAGAAGCGAGATTGGTCTATAATTTTTAGCTTCCTTTGGATCCCGGCCCTCCTTGGGGAAGAGCGTCAAGTCTGCATGATTCAGCTCTGGGGGAGTTGTCTCTCCTCTTAGAATTGAATTGAAGAGACTACATAAATGGGGGGCCAGTATGTCCGAGAACTTTTTGTAATAGATGTTAGTGAACCCGTCCGGACCGGGGGACTTCCCTAGCTTCAGTTCTTTAATGGCATCTATTTCTTTGACCGTCACATCTTTATTCAAATTTGTAAGTCCAGGGGTGAAATTTGGGGCAAATCAAGGGAGTTTAGGTAGGAATGAATAACATTTTCTGAGGCCAATTTCTGAGTGGAGTAAATATTTTGATAAAAGTCCCTAAAGACCTCCTGGATTTCATTTTGGCTGTAGGTGAGATCGCCTTTCCTATTTTTGATTTGGGATACCCTGGCTTGAGCATATTTAGCTTTTAAGCTCCTTGCTAGTAGCTTGTCAGGTTTATTCGCCTTAGCATAAAACAAATGTTGAGTCCTCCTTAATGCCTTATCCGTTTTTATGGTCAAAATACTATCCAGCTCTAGCCTGGCCTTATCTATCTGTTTCCTTAAAGCTATCGAGGGAGAAAGCTGATGTTGCCGCTCCAATTGAGATAGTTTCCCTGATAGCTCCTTTTCTTTTAGCCTGTTCTGTTTTCTGAATTGAGAGGCTAGCTTGATAAACACCGCCCTTATGTAGGCTTTGTGCGACATCCAGACCCAACCCGCCCCTGTCTCCCCACCCACATTGGACTCAAAAAATTCCACCAACTCCCTCTCAGTTTGCTCCTGGAATCTGGATTGCGAAACTAAGTATTCATTAAGTCTCCAGGTATAGGGCATCCGAAATTGAGCTCCCAGGTCTACCTCTAGTGTGACCGCCGCGTGGTCCGACCAGGTGCACGGAACAATAGCCGCTTTGTTTGAGCTGTCTAGAATTACATATATATATTGTGTCTATACGGGAATAAGTCCCGTGTGTGGGGGAATAAAAAGTATAGTCCCTTCCTCTGGGGTGCAGACCTCTCCAGGCGTCAACCAGATCTAAGGAGTGCAGAAGTTTTAAGATTTGCCTGTTTTTTTTTGGAGAAGCGAACTTCTTGTGAAGTTTTAGATCTATCTGCCACTGGGTCTAATACCAGATTAAAGTCCCCTCCTATAATTAGTTTGCCCCATTCTCCCCCCTCCAGGACCCTTAAAAATCTGATCAGGGTCTTATGTGGTGCTTTCGTGGGGGCATAGAAGGAGGCTAGTGAAACTGGAGAACCCAGAATCGTCTCCTTTAAAATGATGTAATAGCCCTCCCGGTCCACTATCTTGGTTGTCATTTGAAATTGGAGGCTCTTGTGGAGCAAAATCGCCACTCCTTCTTTTTTGGAGACCTGGGTAGAGTAGTAAAAATGAGGATAATTTTTGTCGAGGTAGGTTGGGGCTTTATTCCTGGCGAAATGTGTCTCCTGTAAGAAGATCACCATGGGGTTAAGGGTCTTATAGTATAGGAAAGCCTTCCTTCGCTTGAAAGGGGAGTTGAAACCTTTCACATTATGGGTAAGTAGTGTCATTGGTGCGGTCATGGATAGACTTGAGGTGTATATTTCTGGTGCATTAATGTAGCCTTACCCTTCCGGAGGAGCGCCGAGGAGGGAGTGCAGAGCGGATTTCCCCCTCTGGGGGATAGGAGTGGTTGAGCCCGGCCAAGAAGAGGTCCAGTATGATTAGCTCTGTGGGGGGAAAAGAGGCATGAGTATAAGTAGTGCAGAGGCGGTCCCAAGATGTCTAAGGGAGGCAGGATTATACCGGACAAGTCTGGCAGTATCTCAGAACTACTAGAACCCAACTCAATAGGCTGAAATGAGATCCGTTCCAATAGTACCAGGGGTCCTCCACTCTCTGAGGCCAGGCAACTTGGCCCACTGTCCAGCAGACAGGCCGCCGCCTTAAGCCCAGCTATGTAGAGCAAACCCTGATTTGGCTCAAAATCCCCTAAACAGCCATAGAGAAAGAGAAAACAAGAACTAGGAGGCACCAAGTGGCAAGTTTCGTTTAGGCAGTAGGGAGGAGTACAGGGGCAAGAGAGCCCATGCTGATAGGTGACAAGGAGAAGAGCAGCAATGAAGAAAACACAGAGGGAAGAGAGAACAGTTGCTGCCAAAAGGTCTGACTGTCCCAAGACCACCAATCTTGTCTTAAACATTCTACCCTCTTGGAACCCTAGAGCCTCTGTTCCAATTCCCGCCGGCAAGGCCAAGCAAAAGTAACCTAGAAAAGTATTAAGAAAACAGAATAAAGACAGAATCATGAATAGCTTATTTAAACGTTTAACAACATAATTTTTTATCTTGACTAAAGCAGAGTAAACCTTTAGACCCGGTCCAGTAAAGAAAGATCTTGACGGACTGGCTATACTATCTGCATGTGTATTAAAACTTATAGCTTTTTCAGTCAGCTAACACCTGCTGAAGAGGGGAGGAAAAGCAAAACATGGATTAGTAACATTCCAAAAGTCTTTGGTAAACATGGCCCCGCTAAGGGCCCCAGGCTCCTTTGAGGACCTAAGTAAAAAAAGTAAGAAAAATAACACGTCCTGGGAAAAGGCCAGGTCAGTTCCAGGTGGCTTCCATGTTAGTCTCTACCAGAGAATTTTGATATGGTGTTTTTAAGCCCTTGTAAATCCTTAGGATGCCGAAATAAGTCTTTGCTAGCCAGTTGTCTTTTCAAGCGGACCAGCCTATTTGAAAGTCACTGGAGTTGGCAGCAGCTGAATTATTGCATTTACGAGTCCATGATCTGGGAGGGTCGTCTATGAGTGGTCTTTGAGGCTTGGTCAGTGGGCCTCTTGTGCCTGGTCACTTCAGACCATTGCCTTTTCGGGAGAGGTAAAGCTGTTGATGCAAGTGATGTCGAGGTCGGGTCCCCCCCAGAGAGATCCAGACTCTTCAGAAGTTCTTGGCAGTCTTCTAGAGAACGTGTTGTATACTGGGTGCTCCCTACTGAAAAAATAAGGGCAAATGGGAATCCCCAACGGTACCTGATGCCGTGGTGGAGAAGAACTTCCAGGGCTGGCCTCATCAGCCTCCGTTTTTGAAGTGTGGAAGGGGAGAGATCCGCAAAAAATTGAAGTTTGGCCCCGTCTGGGCCTGTGATCACAGCCTTCTTGCGGGTAGTTGCCAGGATTAGATCCCTTGATTGTTGGCGTAGTAGCCTTGCAATGATGTCTTTGGGAAGGTCTAGGTTACGACTTCCCCCAAGGGCTCTATGGGCACGCTCCACTTCCCATTCGTGGTCTGGATGACCTGAGAGGATCTCGTCGATCGTGGCCTTAAGGTAGCGAGGAAGGTCGACTATTGCCGTAGGCAAGCCTCTGATCCTCAGGTTGAATCGCCTGGATCTATTCTCCAAATCCTCCAGTTTATCTTCTATGCCACAAATACGGGAGGTGTTATCCGCAATGGTGGCCCTGTCTCTCTCCTGGGCCTCTACCACTTGGTCAACGGTCTCTTCAAGTTGATGGGTCCTTTGGCCAATCTCATGTATGTCTTTCTGCAAAGATATGACCGCCCTGTCTATGTGAGAGGCCAGGAGAGCCTCAATTCTTGCCATTGAATCGCTGTTGATGGAGACTTCAGGCTGTGGGGCCCCCTCCAGGGGATCCAGGTCAGAGGTGTCAGATTGCTCCGAGACAGGGTCCTTCATCAGTGCCACCTGTGTTTCTGAAGCCTTGAAATGATCGTCAATTTTTTTGGATGTTAATGACTTTTTGTTTTTCCCCATTTTTATGGAGCTGCTTCTACCCGGGGTAGCCATTGAGTGTCCAGACAACGGATGGATGCCACTGGGGGGGTCACTCGGTATTAGCTTTTACCTCTCAAGTATTTAGGTCTGTTGTAGTCTGTCTTGTCTGTTCATATCTAGATTCTGTACTGAGATCTTGGCATCTCTCAGGCCCTGCCGGCGGGAACTGTGCTCGGCTCCTTCAGCTACATCTCCTTAGGCTGATATGCCCCGCAGTTCAGTGCCCCCAGCAGATCTGGGTTGTGTACTTATCAGAGTCCCACCAATTGTGATCTGTGCAAACTTTTCAGTGCAGGACTTGACCATACTACATATTTTTTTGACAGAAGTTTTTAGTTAGTGAAGACCTTGCTTTTGGATAGAAGTTCACTAACAAAAACTTCTGTAAAAAAATATGCTGTGTGCTTAAATAGAGACCTTTTAAATTTACTGAATTGCAATTTAATAAGGCTGCAATTGTTTAATATAATGGCTACCCCCATAACCACATAATGCATACAATAATTAAAAAATAAATGCTGTATTGTTTTTATTTTTTTTAAACATTTTGTACATTGTTGATAGCATACTGTAAATAGAGGACTACAGTGGCACTATATACTATAAGTTATACAGCTCACTGGTCCATTTCTCAAACAATTCTCATCTCTACCTCTTTAGGTAGATTCATGTACAGTAAATGGATATATACAGTATTTAAAATCAATCTTCCTAATTTTTATTTTCTTTCTTTCCATTAATATAAGTAATGTATAAAGGAAATCACAGTTCATAAGTATAAGAAATTATTTCATTACAGAATTATTTTTTTTATTTTATGTGATTTTTTTTTTCTATTGTACTATTTTTCACCTTGTCATGGTGAAGGGGCTTGTGTACTCTGATGAAGCTATGAGCTATACCATTTAGGGTCAGCCAAGATGGGCAGGTAATGGCATAAAGGTCAGACAAATCGCTGTCCACTGGAGAAGGAACTGGCAGCAACTCCAGTATCTTTGCTAAGAAAACTTTATGGACAGGCACAACCAGAGACATAACTATATGGCACCAGAAGATGGGCCCCTCAGAAGGTGCCTACCACATTACTGTGGAAGAGCAAAGGGCAAGTACAAGTAACACCAGATCTAATGAAGTGGTTGGGCCAAAGCCGAAAGGACACCCAGCTGCGGATGTGTCTGGAGGGAAAAGGAAAGTCCGATGCTGCAATTCAGAATAGGAACCTGGAATGTTAGAACTATGAACCAAGGCAAACTACATGTGGTCAAGAATGAAATGACAAGGTTAAACATTGATATCCTGGGAATTGGTGAACTAAAATGGACCGGAATGGGACATTTCACATCAGACAACCACCAGATCTTCTACTGTGGTCATGAATCCATCAAAAGAAATGGAGTAGCCATTCTAGTCAATCAGTGTGGCAAAAGCAGTGCTCGTTTACAACCCAAGAAATGACAGAATGATTTCAATTAAAATTCAATCATTTAATATCACAGTGATCCAAGTCTGTGCTCCAACCATGTATGATGAAGAGGCTGAAGTTGTCCAGCTCTACAAAGAGATACATAGATATATCACCAAGCAGAGATGTCACTATCATCATAGAAGATTGGAATGCTAAAGTAGGGAACCAAAAGACACCTGGAATAACTGGCAAATTTGGCCATGGAGTACAGGTATACCCCGCTTAAAGCTACCCCGTTTAGAGCTGATTCGCTATAGAGCTGTTTTTCCTGCCAGACCCCTTTTAATGCTAAACTTGTCTTTAATGCTATTTTTGCCTGCCAAATCCCTTTTAATGCTCTGATTTTCTATAGAATTGCCTCGCTATAATGCTGTGTTGCCTGCCGGACCCCTTTTAACGTCCTAATTCAATATAACACTATTTTTTTTTTTCCAAAGAAAACAGAATCCAGGATGACCCAGAAGCTTCAACATCAATAATTTAAAGTGTATATTTCTGCTAATGTTCAGTTTGTGTTAGTGTTATGTTTGCTGTTTGTTTGAAGTTAATATAAAACCAGTAAAGTTTGAATTTCAATTGAAATTGTTTTTTTTTTCATGAGTTTGCCTATGCCTATTTTCCCCATGTTAAACTGCCCCATGTAGAGCTGTTTCGCTTAGCACTCCTATTGCCTGGAACCTATCTACAGCAGGCCAGAGATTAGTAGAATTTTGTCAAGATAATTTTCTGGTCATTGGAAACACCCTATTCCAACAGCCTCTGAGATGACTCTACACATGGACATCAACAAATGGACAACATAGAAATCAGATTGACTTTATACTTGCAGATTGACTGTATACTTTGCAGCCAAAGATGGAGGAGCTCTATTCAGTCAGCAAAAACATGACCTGGAGCTGACTGCGGCTCAGACCATGAGCTTCTTATTGCAAAGGTAAAAATTAAACTGAAGACAAGAAGGAAAACCATCAGACCAAGTAGATACAAAATAAATAATATCCCTTGTGAATATGCAGTTGAAGTAAAGAATAGATTTAAGGAACTAGACATGGAAGATAGAATGCCAGAGAACTTTGGACCAAAGTTTCCAACATAATCCAGGAAACAGCAACAAAGAATATCCCTAAAAGAAAAAAAAGTAAGAAGTCAAACTGGCTGTCTGATGAGGCTTTGAATGTAGCCCAGGAAAGAAAGGGAAAGGTAGTGGGGATAAGAAAAGATTTGTCCAACTGAATGCAGAATTCCAGAGGACAGCAAGAAGAAACAAGGAGACATTCTACAATGAGCCATGTAAAGAGATTGACAAAGATAACCAAATGAGTAAATCAGGAGATCTTTTTAAGAAAATTGGGAACCTAAAAGGCACCTTTCTTGCAAAAGTGGGAGTGATAAAACACAAAAATGGTAGGGACTTAACAGAAGAGGATCAGATAAAGAAGAGGTGGCAGAAATACACTGAAAATCTATACAGGAAGAATCTTAACACCAATGATGACCTCAATAATTTGTCCAATGAGTTGGAGCCAGACATCTTGGAGAGTGAAGTGAGATGGGCCCTAGGATGTCTTGATAATAAGGCTGCCGGAGGTGATGGAATGCCAATTGAACTTTACAAAATTCTACAGGATGATGCTGTGAAAGTGCTTGCCAACACATTTGGGAAACTCAACAATGGCCAATAGACTGGAAAAGGTCAGTCTACATCTCAATCCCCCAAAAAAGGCAGTTGCAAAGAATGCTCCAATTATCGAACAATTACACTCATTTCCCATGCCAGGAAGGTAATGCTTAATATTCTACAAGCTCAATTCCAACAATATATAGACCAGGAAGTACCAGATGTGCAAGCTGGGTTCAGCAGAGGAAGCTAGCTAGCTCGAAAAAGCAAGAGAGTTCTAAAAAACATTTTTCTTCTGTTTCATAGACTATTCTAAAGCCTTTGACTGTGTGGATCACAACAAAATGTGGCATGTCCTTAAAGAGATGGGAGAAGCAGATCATCTCATCCTCCTCCTAAAGAATCTGTATGTCGACCAAGAAGCCATGGTCAGGACCGAACATGGGACAACAGAATGGTTCAAGATCGGAAAAGGAGTGCGACAAGGTTGCATATTGTCACCTTATTTATTCAACTTAAATGCAGAATACATCATGTCAAAGGCTGGACTGGATGTATCCATAGTTTGAATCAATATTGCTGGAAGGAATATCAACAACTTCAGATATGCCGATGATACTACTCTGATGGCTGAAATGAGGAGGAACTAAAGGACTTATTGATGAGGGTAAAAGAAGAGAGTGCAAAAGTTGGCCTGCTGCTCAACGTTAAAAAGACGATGATCCTGGCAAATGGCAATCTCACTTCCTGGCAAATAGACGGGGAAGAAGTGGAGGCAGTAACAGATTTTATTTTCCTTGGAACTAAGATCTCTGCAGATGGTGACTGTAGTCATGAAATTAAAATAAGTTTGCTTCTTGGGAGGAAAGCTATGGCAAGCTTGGACAAGCGAGTAAAAAGTAAAGATATTTAATCATCAATAAAGGTCTGCATAGTTCGAAATATGGTATTCCCAGTAGAAACATACGGATGTGAGAGCTGGATCATAAAGAAGTCTGAGCGCCATAGAATTGACGCCTTTGAATTGCGGTGTTGGAGAAGACTGCTTAGAGTCTTTTGGACTGCAAGAAGATCCAATAAATGAATACTTCAGGAAATCAAGACAAACTGTTCACTAGAAGGTATGATCATGAGGCTGAAGCTCAAATATTTTGGCCACATTATGAGACGACACGATTTCCTAGAAAAGACTCTGATGCTGGGAAAGATTGAAGGCACAAGAAGAAGAGGACGACAGAGGCGGAGATGGATAGATGAGGTCACTGAAGCAATGAACATGAACTTGATGGAGCTCAGAGGGGCAGCGACAGAGAGATGCCACTGGCGTGCTGCGGTCCATAGATTCACAGAGAGTCAGATGTGACTGAACGACTAAACAACAACAACTATTTTTTATTTTATTGTCATTTCTTTTTTATTTTATTGCAATTTTTTTAATTAATTTTACTAATTTAGGGTTTACGTGATGAGTGTTTTTTATTTTTTGCAACTAGTGTTTTTTTATTTTTTGTAATTAGTAGGGGTTATTTTTATGTAATGCAGGGTTCATTTCTATTTTTTATAATGTTAGTGTAGTGTTTTATACTTATCCTCGAGGACCCCTGTGGCACATGAGAGGTTCATTGTAGTTTACACTGAGGGTCTAAATAAACCCCCATGGTATAGGGTTCGTTTAGATTACCATGGACGTCCTTTAAGGACTCCCAATGTATTTAGGGTTATTTTTTAATAGTATTGGTGATAAAAGTTATAGTAGTGATTGCAGTTAGGGGTTAAATACCATGGGGTCCTTGAAGGATTGGGTTGAATAGCCTATATAGACCCCATGGTAATTAGGGGTAAATGTAGAATACCATTTGTTTCTTTAAGAATCTCCATGACATGGGGTTAAATTTAAAGTAAAGGACTTTTGTGGCAAGAATTAAATAGATGAGCCAGGCAGGTCCTAAAGAACTCTGCAGCTTTGGAAATGTGTGAGGAGCATATAGAGGAGTAATTTTACATGCCACATTGGCCCTTCTAGGACCTCTGTGTTATAGGGGGTTAATTTTAGGGGCATATTTATTTAGGATAGGCGCCAAGGAGATCTAAATGAGATGTCTGCATGGAGGTTCTGCACATAGCTGAAAAAGGTTTATATTAATTGAAATAATACTAAGTTACGATGCAACATGCACAGTAACTCATTCTGTAATTCTATACATTTCACATTAAAATAGTTTACTGGTGTCATAGGTGTAGGAGCCAAATAAAATCTGGGGGAATACGGCATATAGTATAAAAATACCACTCAATTGCTTCTCTACACAAAAATACACACATTGAAAAATCTGGCTGATTTGTCCGCCTCATCCCCACCAGTTCCTACACCCCAGTCTGGTGTCCCTTTCAGTTGCATGAGGTTTTCTTGTAACTTGTTTCACATGACAGGTTGAGTTATATATTGTTTCTCCACATAATATAAAAGCTGGAAGATTTTTATACCATCTTATGAAATATTTGATATATACAAACAATGATCATCAGCTTTCCATAATACATTATATTAAAAGGTTTATATAATTGTAGTAAAAATGGTAATTAAATACCCCTTCTATAGATGGCCTTTATAACTTAGCAAATTGTTTAGAATTCCACCTATTGTTTCCTCAATTTCATTGTGCAAATCTATAAAAAAACAAACTATTTAATTGTTAGTTCTTTCATTCCTTTTAAGAGAGGCATATGTGACAGGGCAGTGATGTTGGTACAAATGCTCCACCAGAGTGTTACTCCCAAGAACAACAGTCTCTGTTTCCTTGTTCATGTAGTTCCAGAGATGTAGAGCAAATGAATCATTGAATGTTGGTTGTGTTTCCCACACTTGGTAGTACAACTTCCAAGATGGATATGGAATTGGGTAGAAGCGTTGAGGATTCAAGAAGGAAATATTTCCACACAAGACATCCTCTACACTCTTAAATTTAGGTATGGTACAGAATTTATTCAGAATTCGAGTAAATAATCCTGGTCCTTGATGTCCCCATGCTGCTCCATTATAATTCTGGACAAAGTCTTCCATGCTGATCCAACTGAAATTGTGACCTTGCGATAGACCAAAAACACCATTACTAGAATACTGAGAAGACTGGGCTGCCAAAAAGTTCTCAAATGGGATTGGTCGAATTGAGATGATGTCAGTGTCCATATAAATACCACCATATTTCCAAATGAGGGCCAACCTGCAGCCATCTGAGCTGACATGGATCCAATGTGTTTCCAATTTTGGATCAAGCTGCAAATGTAAACACAGTTAGTGCTGGGAGTAAAAAGAAAAAAAGGAAATAATACATTTGTGAATTCTTTTAATTCATTGGGAAGTCTGAAAACTTTTGGTGTAAACACATGATTGTGCCCATCTTGTAATTTGTGTACAGCCAAAATATATGTTTGTATCTATCTTGTATAACCAAAGTCTGATTTGTACTGCTGGCTATTATAATTTCTTGAAAGACTGTTTTCACTTAAAGGGAAATTTCACCTAAAGACAGGTTGCTCGTATATGAAAGGGTTCACTTATATAAGTATAAATATATATGTAAAAGTCTTAACATTTGCCTTTAATTGCTTAGACACCAATGTATATATTAGATGATGTGAGCACTGCGCCCTGTACCAATTCACACAGTTCAAATTTTATATATATATATATATATATATATATATATATATATATATACTGTATATATATATATATATATATATATATATATATATATTCTACGTGTATAGTTTAAACACTGCTTCCATTTAACGGGCCATATAAGTGCTCTTTGTGGTGTGAAAGAGGACAGGATTGTATGTTAATATGAAGTGAAGGCTCCATGAACACAAAGATTTATAGCATTCCTGAAGTTCAGGGAAAACAACAGGAGATGTTAACCCCCGACTATCATTTTTAGTTGATTCCAGCAATCATTTCCCTGCACAGATGAATTTGTAAAGGGTTAACTCTCTGCTTATGGTCTCTGCACAGAGCTGCTGTTGTGGGTCTGTCTGAGGGCTTGTCAGAGTCTCATTTAATTTATAAATTACTCTTTAAAAAAATGTTTTATTTCAACATGGTTTAATGAGAACTTTACAGTGGTGTGCTCCACGTTGTACTGAATTTACTTGCCCTTTAAGTTTATGAACTAGTTTGTGTAAATGAGAAAGAATGACATGGATATTTATGAGAAAATATTACAAATAAAATTAAAGTGCATTTGAACAGAACATTAAATGTGAATGTAATGATTTAATGTGAAAACTGCTGCTAATATAATATTCTGGGGCAGTCGATTATTTATTTCTCTGTTTCAAAATGAAACTATGTGTGTGTGTGTTTGTGGGGAGGGGGTGGGGGATGATGTTAAATACATTTTATGACTTAGCACCTTTCGGGCATCCAACTTGTCAGTATGCATATATTTCTTACACATGTTTTCTTACGTCAGCATAAACAATGAATACATTCTCTGATGGCAAAAAATCAAACATGCAATCCATTCTTAAGCTTACATGAACAGCAGAAGCAAGGGAATGGCATGCATTCAATGAGAATAATCAGGAAGAATTACACACAAAAACAGAGATAAGCTTTGTGTCTCTCTTCAGCAGCACTGTTTTTTAGTCCTCCAAAATTTTTAGCATATCCTGACTTTACCTGTTGGTTTGATATGAGTGAAGTATAACTTATAGTTTGAAGGACAATGTATTCATATTTTGAAAATATACCGTTTTGAAGAACTACAAATGAAAAATTTCTTTAGAATGGAAAATAAAATAATACAGCCTTTAATATATTACTATTTCTATGCAATTATGCTCTTGTGGGAGCTACCATTTGTGGTTTCTGATAAGTAACTTCCTTAGGTAGGATGTAACATTGAATGCACATGAAGTTTTATCTAGACAATGTGAATGTGGTGTCTGGGGTTTCAACAGCAGTACTGAAGTGCTCATTAGTTTATAAGACACACTCTCTTGAGTGCGTAACAGGGCTAACATTTTTATACATTTGTTATACACATATCTGTAAGCCTATAGTTTCCTATAATATGACTTGCTCACTTATTCATTTTAGTCTAGAAAGATAGGATAGCTGTGATTTATAAAGAGATGAGTTGAAATATGGTGCTGAGGATCGATCCTCACTATTCTCAACGTCCCCATTCTTTGTTAAAAAGAGCATTTTTTGATGTGCCTACAGCTCTTCTCCCTAGCAAATGATCATGTAAACCATTATTCCTTCCTGAAAGATGACATAATAACCACAGAAACTCACCAATGGAGATGTCATAAAGTGGCATTAAATATGTGTTACCACTACTTCCTTTTTACTCTGAAAAAAATACAATCTTATATGGTTATTATAAGCTAATATAATAATCCTATGTATTAATATTTGATAACCTATATATATATATATATATATATATATATATATATATATATATAGAGAGAGAGAGAGAGAGATAGAGAGAGAGTTACATAGTAATTAAGGTTGAAAACATAATTTTAGTCCATCAAGTTCAACCTTTTTAGATCTCCTCTGATCTGCAATATGCAGATTAATTGTTAATTGATCCAGAGGAAGGCAAACAGAAAAAAAACCAGGAAACTTTGCCAATTGTCTCAAAAGGGGAAAGAATATTAAAATATTTCCTGACTACAGATACTGGCGATTGGACTCCTCGCTGGATCAAATACTCCCTTTCTAAATATCCAGGATAATCTTGACTGCCCTTTTTATTTAAAAATGTATTGAATCCTTTTTTAAAGTTGTCTATCGAATCTGCTGTCACCACCTCCTTTGGAAGAGAATTCCACAGATTAACCACGCTTACTGTGAAGAACCAAAATTGGACTCCATATTCCAAATGAGGGCATACTAGGGATTTGTATAGTGGCAGAATTAAATTTGCTTCCCTTGCTCCTTTGCAGATGTTGCTTGGCATTGAGCACTGTTACCTAGGTAGTTGTCCACAAGTACTACCAAATCCATTTCAATATCTGATACCCCTAGATTTACTCCATTAAGAATATAAATTGCATTGCTATTTTTCCTTCACAGATGCATAACATTATATTTATTCATAATAAATCTAATCTTCCATTTAGTTGCCCATTTCTCTAATTTATGCAAATCCCTTTGGTGGAAAGTACATCATTATCTGATGTAATTACCTTGCACAACTCGAAACAACAACAAAAATAGAGACAATACTTTCCAATCCTTCTTCTAAATGATTAATAAATATGTTAAAAAGGAGAGGACCTAATACAGAACCCTGAGGAACCCCACTTACCACATTAGTCCAATCGGAGTATGTTCCATTTATAACAACCCTTTGCTTCCTGTCTTTTAGCCAGCTCTCAATCCATGAGCAGATATTTACTGCAATTCCTTTATCCCTTAGTTTGCTCAATAGTCTCCCATGTGGCACTGTATCAAAAGCCTTTGCAAAATTCAAAATTACTACATTGACTGAGTTGCCTTGATCCAAGTTCCTACTAACATCTTCATAGAAAGTAATTAGGTTTATTTGACATGACCTATCCCTCATAAATCTGTGTTGATTCCAATTTATAATCTTGTTTAAATAGACATATTATTGCATATTATCCCTTATTAACTTTTCTAAAAGCCTTCCCACTACAGAAGTGAGACATATAGGTCTATCATTTCCTGGATTTGTTCTCGCTCCCTTCTTAAATATAGGTATCACCTCTGCTTTTCTCCAGTCATCTGATAGAGACCCTGTGTTAAATGAATCTTGAAAAAAATATAATGGTTTGCCCAGTTCCCTCAGTACCCTTGGATGTATTCCATCAGGACCTGGGGCTTTATTAACATTTATTTTTCCTACCTCTTTTGGATTTCTTCCTGCATTAACCAATTATTTGGTGAAGATAGTGTAGCCCCATTTTGTTGCAGTGTCCCAACCACTGGTACCTCCCTTGTGTATACCGAAAGAAAATAACCTATTTAGCTCATCTGACTTTTCCTGTCACTAATTGTCATACAGCCTGTTTCACATTGTAATGTTCCTATAGCTTCCTTCCTGACCTTCTTCCCATAAATATATTAAAAAATATATTTTATGGTTAGTCTTACTCTCCTTTGCAACTGAATTTCCATTTTGGATAATATCTATTTTAAATATTTTATGACATCATTAGAATTTCTCATTGGATGCCAAGTACATATCCTAATTTGAATACCTGATAAGCAAATAAGTTCTATTTTGAATTAGAGATAATACTATAATTCGACTATAAAATCATATGGTATTAAAATGGTATGATATCTTAGTAAATAGATATTTGTAAGCATACCAAAATAATCATAACTATCTCTGATGTGATAAATTACCATATTAATTAGTAAGCATATTGTGCATGTCTTATATATGATTATGTGGACAATGTGATAATAACTGATACTTAATAATCACTGTACCTTGATATATATCTGTTACAATTGTTTATACCATTAAAATATACAGAATTATTATGTTTATTCATGTATAATAAATATATTTTCACATAATACAGTTCTGTTTATTTCATGAAGCCAAAGCTTATATATATTGTGTAGTAAGATATCTGAATTAGCCAAAATTGGCAAATATATAAAATATATAATTTTAATTAATATTAATATAAGTTATTGATATTAATAATATCACCATATTCATTGCCAACACCCACAACATTTTTATAAACATTAGTATGGATGATCGATCTAACATTTATTTGTGATGATTTTAAAAAAACATTTAAAGTCTCAAAAGGACAAATAATAGCAGAACAAAGAAGCTACAGAAAGGTTTCTCGGATAATAAGCCACAAAAACATTGCCTGGACTAATGTAACAATGAACAAGAAGCCACTGATAGATTGCTTGGACAAACATAACAAGGAGCAAGAACTCACAGAATGATTCCTTGGATTAACATAACAGTGAGCCATAAAATATTCCTTAGACTAAAGATTTGAATCATAATTACTTTGACTAAACAACAACTATGTGAAAAACATTTGTTCAGTATTCATTGTGTATCAAAGGTAGCCTAGGAAAACTTCTCAAGTACTGCCATTCTTTCATTTCATTACTTCTGAATGATGATTTGGGCGTGCAGGTGTATCAATATATAAATTCAGTATTTCAATATGTTTAATGGTAAGGACTTTGTGTGAAATATAATACAAAGATGTTCAAAGGTCAATCGTGTCCAAATCTTTTGCGGGCACGTGAAAGACTTACGATTTGGGGGTCACTCTTGGTGGGCAGATCCCCACGGATGCTGGAATTCTTCTCCAGGAACTGAAACACATACACATAATCTCCTTCTAGGCTTGTAAACAAGTATTAAAACCATATTGAATCATTGAAAAGCTGAAGATCCTTAGCATGCAACAATTACTTAGAATGCAACTAATATATTCATGCTATCTGTGAACTGTAATTCTATCCGTATAGTGTGTAATATTGCACCCTCTTCTCTTGTACTGTTAACAAAATGTATTGTTTAACTCAAACAATGTTTTGGCTATGGATACCTTAGACATATCTTACTTGACTCCATAAATATATGTAGCTCATTGCAAACTTTGTGAGCTCTCCTTTACAGATAAAACATTGGCATTATACAATTATGGTAGGAATGGAAGGAGGTGGGGAGAGAGAGGCAGTGGAAGGAAAAGCGAGATAGGAAGGGGAAAGAGAACGGTCATAAGGAGGGAGGAGAAAGATAGAGTTAGGGTGTTCAGGAAAGGTACAGAGGAAAAGCCTCAGTAAGTGAGGGAGCTGGCAAATTTTGCCTCCTCAAAATTATGCTGCCCTAGGGACCTCATAGGCCTAGGCTTATTCATGCCTATGGTAAATCTCAATAACTGGCATAGAGCAATCCCTCAAGAGAAGTTAAACTTATGAATACGTTTTTGTAAAATATTCAAGATCTTCATTTGTAAAAAGAAAACACTGTGTGACACATTATCAAATAACTCCTTTCTGATACAACAAAGAAAAACAATATTTCCATGTTCCTTTAACATTAGCACACTCCTCTGTACAATTGTCAGTCAAACAGTATTAAAGTTCCTTTGCAGAAAAAAGCACAAAATAAATAAAAAGGTTCACAAAAGTCCAAAAGTAAACTGTAAAAAACAAAACTTTCACAAAAAACAGAAAATTTCACAGAAACTAGAAAAGCATTCAATAAAACTTTTTCCTGAATTTCTCTAAAAAAAAGAACATTCACTGAATTAACTCAGTAAGCTTTAAATTGACGAGCAAGAAAAACCCTGACAAGTTTATCCTTCAAAATAATTACTACTTAAATAGTTTTAGGAACTATTTGTTCTAGATCTCTTATATGGTCTTATGAACTTTATGAACGACTTGGTCATTGTTTTAAATTACCTTGCCTCCTAGGTTATAAAGCCTCCGTCTCCAGTTTATAATTTTGCAAAGACTCAGACACGTACCTGGGCTATGTGCTCACCATAGGCACATGTACACTGTCTACAGATCGCATTTGGGCCCACACAGAGGCTCCAAAATTCACCACCAAGTCACAAACAATGTATTTTTTGATATTACCAACTTTTGCAGACAGTGGGTACATCAGTATAGGTCCTATGATGATGTGCTAAGAGCCTGAACACTGTCTGTTCAGCCTGGAGACATAAATTTGACTGATGCAATGCACACTGTATAACTTTCTATTGCAGGCCTTGGTCTCAGCTCCATCCTTGGGTTTGCCTTTTTACAAACTACTCTTTGCCTTGTATGTCTCTGAGAAGAATGGTATTACTAATAGGGTTTTGACATTTAAAGCATGTCTCAGGCCTACGGCCTTTTGCTTACTACTCTGTTTCTCTCAACACTATTATAAGAAGGTTTCCTAGCTATCTCAGGTCAATTGTGGCCGTAATTGAATGGATACACCTTGCACAGTCTTTGTATCACACGCAGTACACTTGTTACTTAACTTGACTGCTACACAGCACTTTATTGCCTCTAGATGCACTGGCTATCAGGTATTGCTGAGCAGACACAATCTGGACATTAGATGTGTTCATGCCATCAAACCTGACACTGTGGCCCCATTAACACCCACTGATGATTCAGATTCTTGGATTTCTTCTTGAATTCTCTGTATTGGAATTAATCTCTTTCATTCCTATTTATATTTTTCACACTTGCCCCTGTGCATGGAGTACAAGTACATACTTGTCATAGTGGACATGCTTTCAAAATAAGTGGAAGCAATCCCTTGTATGAAAGATGATACTGGTACTTTAGTCAAACTAATTGTAAATTAAATCTTATTCGGAATTGGATAGTGACAGGGGGGGGGGGGGGGCTAATTCACCAGGTGGACAGGTGGAAAGGATGAACTACAGAATAAATGAGATACTTATCAAAAACATCCAGGCCTCAAAAGGTTGGACTCTTTTCCTTTGGCACTGTACAACAACTTACTACACTGTAGGCTTCACTCCATTTGAGATACACATGTGAAGAACCATGACCACTGGGTCCAGGCCTCCCTTGAACATAGGAAGAGCTGCAACTATTCATGGCAGATTATATCATAGCACTCACAAAAACACTTTCTTGCCTCAAATGTCTGATAAATTAATGCGTGACAATGAACAAATAGATTATGTCCTTGTAAAGTCTAGTTATAAGGTTTATTTATCTCCTCAGTGGACTGGAACACACCTTGTGCTTCTCATCACTTGAACTGCCATCAAGGTTGAAGGGAAGTCAGAATGGCTCCATGGAAACACCTATCGCAAGATCTCAGTTCCCTCACCATAGAAAAGGACTCCGCACATCCCTCCTATGAGACTCTATGCATACTTGCTCTTTCTACCATTGTGGTTATCCTTCTGGTCATCAGTCACGAAGAGTAGGAACAATGGCAATTCATACGTGCAACCCACACCAACTTTACAGGCATCTTTTAAGTTAATACCAATTTAACTAGCCTCCATGTAGCCAACACCAACTTCACTGTCCCCGACCCCAAAAAGCTGCTGTCCTTTATTGGCAAGATAACAGCTACCTAAACCTACAGGTTGAATGACTTTATGGGTCAGCCCTAAATCTATCTTAATGCTGGATCTGCAATCATGTTCTCTCAAATCTCAAGGAATGCTTCCCCTCCTTGTTCAACCATGGACCCCTAAGGACCTATAATGGTACTGTGGTTGGCAGGGAAATTGATAGACTGCAAATAATTGTATCTTCACAAGTCTCAAATTGGCCTACAACTACACCAGCCTGTATTTCAGCTGTTGGAGGTGCTAATACTGATAACATAGGCCGGTCCCTCTGCCATCACAATAATCAAAGCTTCAGGTTACACCTTCACTACTTTTTCTGGGGCCAAAACTATAATGGCTTATGGTGTACTTAATTTATTTGTTGGAAAAATTCTTATAGATGGTTACCCAATAATTGGGTCGAATCCTGTTACCTTGCACAAGGGCTCCAGATATGTATAATACCCCCTGCTTACAATCTAAGAAAAGTTTTGTCTGGTACACTGAGTTACATAGGAATTACATTCCCAAGTTGGATCGTATATAGAGCATTGGATCTCATTGATAAATTGGCTTCTAGTTTTAGATTAAGCACACCACCCAGGCCAAGGAATTGGTGCAAATCCATATGGTAGCATACCAGAATCATATGGCCCTGTATTGTTGGCTGACTAGAGTGGTGTGTGTTCAATAGTGGGCATATCCTGTTGTACCTACATTAATGATAGCCATGATGACATACAACATGATCTGGTAGCTGATTTCTCCAGATGTCTGGTTTCCTCACCTGGCTAGGTGACCTTAGTCAGAAAATATTGGTTGCCACCCCTTTATTTGTTTGCTTTTCATTCCTCCTTTACCTTGCCATCTCCTGTGTCAAGGCTATTCTCGTTCTCTGTGTCCACTCTACCTCCTCTCCTCCTCCACTTCTACTGCTGAACTCTTTCAGCACCTTTGCAATTACCATGACCATGATACCCCTGTTCCTGCACCCACTCCAATCACTTCCCAACCCATCTTCTTTGCAGCCCTTCTGCCTCCCTTCAACCGACTCCCCACCCCAGACCCTACTACGTATCTGCCTGTTCAATGGAAGTTTCCTGTTGACTCTCTCCCTCTTCGGAATGCTGGCTGCCTGTATGAGGACAAAGATTGAAGCTCCCAAGTGTTCTTTTGCATTTTATATTACCTGCATAAGGCATAAGTCTATAAGGCATAACAGCATAGGGCATGAGATGCTATACTTGTAACATATGTGTTTTGCACCGTGGTGTATTCAGTCCAGTGAAGCTCATTCATTTATGTTCATACATATTATTATGCTATTTCCTAATTATTAACCCCATTGCTACTTCTCCATCCCATTGTATTACTTCTGTAGATTATGATCAAAATGGGTGGATTGTGATAGTGTACTGTAGAAGGGACATGTATATCACTTATCATTCTACTATGGTTGCTGTTTTTATTTAATCTTTTTTTCCTTTTTTCTATTCATTATTTCTCTTTAAGACCTCACATAAACTTATGGTAGTTCTCATTTCCAGTTATTTCTGCATTTTCTCCATTTAACAGATAACAGCTATTTTGCATAGTAAAAGCTATAAGTAACATACTGTATGTATAATGCAATCATGCATGGCTAATGATATTTCTCCTTTCTGCTATCCAATGACAAATTATACATCTACTCTTATGTATATGTTACTATATAAGGACCCCATTCCAATGCCATAGCAATGGAGGTTTTATTTTTATGCAGATAACTTACCATTACAATGCTAACTACTCCAAACATCAATGTTAACTTTGGAACATGCATTAGGACTGTTTGAATGTTAGGGTCTGCACGCAACAGTGCTGCAAAGAATAGTGGGCTATCAGCTCAGTAGTCTGTGCGGCAGTGCTGCACAGTTTAAACACCCCCACCCCGTTTTGAATCCGCTCTGTTAGTCAGTGCACAGTTTTCTGTCTGTTGCATTAATCAGTGTCCAGGTGAGAGTGGGTGTGGCGTGGTCTGTGTAGTTATATCTGGGTGCATTTGTGCGAGGTCTGGTTTGAATTTGCTCTAAGTCAGTGCACAGTTTTCTGTCTGTTGCATTAATCAGTGTACAGGTGAGAGTGGGTGTGGCTTGGCCTGTGTAAGTTATATCTGGGTGCATTTGTGTGAGGTCTGGTTTGAATGCGCTCTGTAAGTCAGTGCACAGTTTTCTGTCTGTTGCATTAATCAGTGTACAGGTGAGAGTGGGTGTGGCTTGGTCTGTGTAGTTATATCTGAGTGCATTTGTGCGAGGTCTGGTTTGAATCCGCACTGTTAGTCAGTGCAGAGTTTTCTGTCTGTTGCATTAATCAGAGTACAGGTGAGAGTGAGTGTGGCTTGGCCTGTGTAAGTTATATCTGTGTGTATTTTGTTGTTTTCTGTTTTCTCACTGTATTTTTGTAACTGATCATCATGAGTCAGTCCAGTGGAAACCTCACTCAGTGTACATCCTGCCAAATGTATGCACTACTGGAACAGATGATCCAGGGTCCATACCTCTGTGACAGGTGTGAGCATGTTGCCTCTTTGGAAGCTCAAATTGAAGATCTGGAGAGGAGAATTGCAGCACTTAGTGATATTGCTCCACTGGAAAGGGAGTTGGTGCTCACAGAGCACAGTTTAGCTGGGCCTAGTATGGAGGGAGGAGCTGGGGCTAGTGAGGATGGCCAGGGAGGTAGCTGGGTTACAGTTAGAAGGGGAATCAGGGGGAACAGGAGGAGGCAGGCCAGTTCTGAGTTGGCAAACACCAACAGATTTGCCAGATTGAGTGAAACTGTTGGGGATGTCCATTCAGGAATGGCAATGCCAGATAGAGCTGTTCCCTCTAACAGCCGGGAGAACAGTTCTACTGGAGGAGAGGGAGGGCAGAATAGGCAGAGCAACAGACATGTTTTGGTGGTAGGGGACTCTATTATTAGGAAGGTAGACAGGGTAATTTGTCACCCAGATCCCAGCAATCGAACAGTTTGCTGTCTCCCGGGTGCTCGGGTTCGGCATGTTGTGGATCGGGTGGATAAATTATTGGGAGGGGCTGGTAATGAACCGGCGGTCTCGGTACACATTGGTACCAATGACAAAGTTAGTGGAAGATGGAGCGTCCTAAAGAATGATTTTAGAGAATTAGGGAATAAGCTTAAAGCAAGGACCTCCAAGGTAGTATTTTCTGAGATACTACCAGTGCCACGTGCTAGCCCAGGGAGGCAGAAGGAGCTTAGGGAGGTTAATGCGTGGCTAAAAAAGTGGTGCAGTACAGAGGGTTTTGGGTTTTTAGAGCACTGGGCTGACTTCTCACTTGGGTACAATCTCTATAGCAGGGATGGATTGCACCTTAATGATGAGGGCGCTTTTGTGCTAGGGGATAGGATGGTAGAACGGCTGGGGGAGTTTTTAAACTTGTAGGTGGGGGGGTGGGACTATATAGAAGTATTGGGGTAAATAGGGTAGAGAGGGAAAGGGATGTATTAGTTACCCATGAGGGAGGAGAAGGGGGAGGGTTACAATAGAAAGTAGGGAGGTATTAATAGGGGCCTCAAATACAGTGGCAGGCACTTCACAACAGCAGAGCCATAGCAACATAAAGTGTATGATTGCTAACGCGAGAAGTTTGCCTGGGAAAATGGATGAGCTAGAAATATTAGCAGTACAAGAAAAATGGGGCTTAATAGGCATTACGGAAACATGGTGGGATGAATCTCATGACTGGACTGTTAATCTGGATGGTTATAACCTATTTAGGAAAGATAGGGAATATGGTAAAAGAGGAGAAGGGATCTGTGTTTATGTTAAGCCTGAATTTAAGCCTATATTCAGAGAAGATATTTATGCTGGCACTAACGGCATCATTGAATCCTTGTGGGTTGAGCTAAATAGTGGAGGAGCTAATTCGAAACGCATATTGGTGGGAGTATGCTATAAACCCCCAAATATAGCTCAAAGTGATGAAATACAATTATTGTTACAGATTGGAAATGCAGCTAAGCATGGGCAAGTTCTAATAATGGGAGACTTTAATTACCCTGATATAAACTGGATAAACGAGACCAGCAGCTCAGCTAAGGGGAGCAGGTTCTTGAGTACACTCAGGGATCATTATCTGGCCCAGGTAATACAAGAACCTACTAGAAATGGGGCCATCTTGGATTTAGTCATCACAAGTAATATTGATATAATATCAAATGTAAAAATAGGGGAACCCTTGGGGAACAGTGATCACAACACAGTCTCATTTGAGATTGAATACAAAAAACAGAGTTGTAAGGGGCCAACAAAAACTCTAAATTTTAAAAGGGCTAACTTTAATGGGCTACGGGCAGCAATACAATATATAGACTGGGACAAAGAACTTACAGGGAAGAATACTGAAAATAAATGGACAACATTCAAATCCTTACTAAATAAACATACTCATCAGCATGTACCATGTGGAAATGAAATGAATAGGAGTAAATCACATCCCATGTGGCTTAACAATGACTTAAAGATCATGATGAGGAAAAAGAAACATGCATTTAAATTATACAAGAAGGAGGGAACAGAGGCAGCTTTATGTGACTATAAGGAAATCAACAAGTCTTGCAAAAGGGCTATTAGACTGGCTAAAATAGAAAATGAGAAGTCAGTTGCAATGGAAAGTAAGACTAACCCTAAAATATTTTTTAAATATATTAATTGGAAGAAGGCCAGGAAGGAATCGATAGGACCATTACAATGTGACACAGGCCATCTGATAATTAGTGACCAGGAAAAGGCAGATGAGCTAAATAGGTTCTTTTCGTCGGTTTACACAAGGGAGGTACCAGTGGTTGGGACACCGCAACATAATGGGGCTACACTACCTTTACTAAATAATTGGTTAACGCAGGAAGAAATACAAAAGAGGTTGGAGAAAATAAATGTTAATAAAGCCCCAGGTCCTGATGGAATACATCCAAGGGTACTGAGGGAGCTGGGGTCTGTAATAGCCAAACCATTATATCTAATCTTTCAAGACTCACTCACTACAGGGTCTCTACCAGATGACTGGAGAAAAGCAGAGGTGATACCTATATTTAAGAAGGGATCTAGAGCAAATCCGGGGAATTATAGACCAGTGAGCCTCACTTCTGTAGTTGGGAAGCTTTTAGAAGGGTTAATAAGGGACAGAATACAAGAATATGTCTATTTGAACAGGATCATAGGTAGCAGTCAACATGGATATATGAAGGAAAGGTCGTGTCAGACCAATCTAATTAGTTTTTATGAGGAGGTTAGTAGGAACTTGGATCAGGGCAACTCAGTGGATGTAGTTTTTTTAGATTTTTCAAAGGCATTTGATACAGTGCCACATGGAAGACTAGTGAGCAAACTAAGGGATACAGGAATTGCAGTAAATATCTGCTCATGGATCGAGAGCTGGCTAAAAGACAGGAAGCAAAGGGTTGTTGTAAATGGAACATACTCCGATTCGTCTAATGTGATAAGTGGGGTTCCTCAAGGTTCAGTATTAGGTCCTCTCCTTTTTAACATATTTATTAATGACGTTGAGGTAGGACTCGAATGTAGTGTCTCCATTTTTGCTGATGACACCAAGTTGTGCAAGGTAATAAAATCAGATAATGATGTACTTTCCCTACAAAGTGATTTGCATAAATTAGAGAAATGGGCGGCTAAATGGCAGATGAGATTTAATACAAATAAATGTAAGGTTATGCATTTGGGAAGGAACAATAGCCAAGCAATCTATAATCTTAATGGAGCAAATCTAGGGGTATCAGATATTGAAAGGGATTTGGGAGTACTAGTGGACAACCACCTAGGTAACAGCGCTCAAAGCCAAGCAGCGGCTGCAAAGGCAAATAACATATTAGCATGTATTAGGAAGGGTATAGAAGCAAGGGAAGCAAATATAATTCTGCCACTATACAAATCTCTAGTACGCCCTCATTTGGAATATGGAGTACAATTTTGGGCACCACCTCATAAAAAAGACATTTTAGAGCTGGAAAAAGTACAGAGAAGGGCTACAAAACTAATAAGGGGAATGGAGGGGCTAAGTTATGAAGAAAGACTAACACAATTAAACTTATTTTCACTAGAAAAAAGGCGTCTAAGAGGAGATATGATTACGTTATATAAATACATCCAGGGTCAATATAAGGCTTTGTCAAGTGAACTTTTTGTAGCAAGAGATTATCAACTGATAAGAGGACATCCTTTGAGGTTAGAGGAAAAAAGATTTCACCTTAAACAAAGAAAAGGGTTCTTCACAGTTAGGGTGGTTAAACTGTGGAATTCTCTACCAAAGGAGGTGGTGACAGCGAATTCGATAGACAACTTTAAAAAGAGGTTAGATATATTTTTGAATAAAGAGGGCATTCAAGGCTATCCTAGATAACTAGCAAGGAATATTGATCCAGGGAGAAATTTGATCGCCAGTTTCTGGGGTCAGGAAGGAATTTTGCTTTTTTTTCCCCTTATGAGACAATTGGCAAAGTTTCAATGGTTTTTTTTTTTCTGTTTGCCTTCCTCTGGATTAATTAACAATTAACAATAATAATAAATAGTCCACATTAAAAAGATCAATAGAGATCTAAAAAGGTTGAACTTGATGGACTAACTCTTTATTCATCGTCCAATACTATACTATTAATAATTATTTAATCAATAATTTAATTAATAACTAATCCGCATATTGCAGATCAGAGGAGATCTTAACAGGTTGAACTTGATGGACTGAAAGTCTTTTTTCAACCTTAATTACTATGTAACTATGTAACTATCTATCTACAAAAACCCCTTCCTAACGAACCCCAGAGGCACACATATTTAACTTCTATGCAGATGACCCTAGCCATGGTGGTCCTTGCAGGACCTCTGTGGCACTAAAACTATGCCCAATGCCATGGAGGTCTGCCGTGCTTTTTTTGATTTTTGGACCAAGGGAGGTAGGTAATCACAAATATGAAATAAGAGAAAAAGTGAGACCATTTAGCCTGCCTGGCATTTAATCTTTCAGCTGACTCTAAATATGTTACATTCTTGTGGTCTGTAAAAATTTAAATGAGATATAAAGCTCCTTCCCGTAAATGTCTTCATTCTTCAAATACCATCTTAATGGCTAGCAATTCCTGTTGGGAAAAGAAGGCACAGGGATGCAGTGGACCTTTTGGAGACTTATGCTGGGAGAGTACAGTACCTGCCCCTTACTCAAATGCATTAATCTCCACAAACAATGATAGAGGTTCGTAGGGATGGAGGAGTAATGGAGTGGAGGTGAAAGTAATCTTTTAAGTACTCTCAAAGGCCTTTAGGATCTGAGAATTCCATCTCTTGAAGTTAGCTCCTTTCTCGGGAAGTATGGTTATGAATTAAATTATAGTGCTAAATCCCTTTATGAACCTTTGATGGAATTTGTAAATCCAATGAACCTTTGGGTTCCATTGAGGTCAGAGCCACATACTAATACAGTATATCCCTGAAGGTGTTGTGTCATTCACATAACTTTGCAACACAAAGAGAGCATTATTCATCACTCCTAATAACAGTCCCAAGTCTTGAATGTTATCTTCAATTTGTCACCCTCTCGGATCCTGATGAGATTGTAGGTCCTGTGGAGATCAAACTTGGTGAATAGTCTTGATCCTCTCAAGTGATCCATCAGTTAAGGAATGAGTCCAGTACATAGACATTGTTCAGACCTACTGTATGTAATCTATACACAGACTATTTCCACCATCAACCATAAATTTTATTTTGGATTCCTTTCAGCATGGGATGGGGAATCCCTGGGGTTTTCCCATTTACTGTACTGTAAATGGGAGAATCATGTGAATCCATGGGCTTATAGGTGGTTCCATGAGATTGTCCTAGTTGGGTATTGGGTGCCCTTATTAACCTTTCAGTTGTGTTGGATATAAGAAATCAAGCCCTATATCCAAAGCAGATTAAAGGTTACAGTGTTTTCAGAGTCAGATCTGATGCTTGAATAATTTTGGGAGACATTTTTCTGTCTCTATGTTTATCTGGAGTATACATATATTTGGGTATGATGTACCGTATTTTTCGCCATATAAGACGCACCGGCAGATAAGACGCACCTAGTTTTTAGAGGAGGAAAACAAGAAAAAAAAAATCTGAATCAAACACAAATACACTCAAACACAAATACACTTTACACACAGATACACACCTACATTACACACAAATATATATATATATATCTATATATATATATATATAGATATAGATACACATACATACATATACATACACACATAAATATACATACACATACATACATATATACACACACATACACATACATACACATACACATACATATCCATATACTGCAGCATTTGGGAGCCATTGACCCTCCCTGACCCTCCTGATCCTCCCTGACCATCCTGATCCTCCCTGACCCCCCTGATCCTCACCTTTATAGAGACACATACATACATATACATACACACATAAATATACATACACATACATACATATATACACACACATACACACACACACACACACACACACACACACACACATATACATACATACATACATACATACATACATACACACATACATACACACATACATACACACATACATACACACACACATCCATATACTGCAGCATTTGGGAGCCCTTGACCCTCCCTGACCCTCCTGATCCTCCCTGACCCCCCTGATCCCCCTGATCCTCACCTTCCTTCTGATCTCTGCCATCTTGATCTCACCCCAGCGCTTCCTACCAGCTTCCTACTGCAGCGTTGCGTGTGTGACGTCACTAGGACGCACCGGCCGACGCGATGCTGGTAGGAAGCGCTGGGGTGAAATCAAGAGGACAGAGGCAGTCTGAAAAGTTATATTCGCCGTATAAGACGCACCAACTTTCCTCCCCCAGTTTTGGGGAAGAAAAAGTGCGTCTTATACGGCGAAAAATACGGTACTCATAGCTTTCATCTTTAGTTCTGACATAGGGTGTATTTTACCTTGAGGAAGCATAATTCCAGAGAGGAACTGAGGTGGTAATGCTTATGCATTATTATTAGAAAAGATATCCAGATAGTAAGCAGCAGGTACATTAGAGTGACTTGAATACATGATAAATGAGGTTGCATCAGACTTGCGATTTGCCCAGCAAAAATGACGGCAATAAAATCTGAAGTCTGGCACCGCTGTTTGCCACAGAATGCAAAGCTCTCCCGCCTCTAACTTACAGGCCTCTCAAAGGCGCTCATTGCAAGCCTATCCCACCATCTACTTTACAGGCCTCGCCGCTCATTGCAGGCCTGGGCCAACCCGCCACTTTCATGCCTCACTATGAGCACCTTCGGTGCTCATTGCCAGCCTCTCCCACTGTCTACTCTGTGCTTATCGCGAGCCCCGCAATCAGTGCCTTTGGCGCTCATTGTGAGCCTCTCCCCTGCTTCACCACTCAATTCATGCGTCATCCGTGTTTTTTTCCCTTATTTCACTACCATGTGTCTCTTTTCCCCCTCTCTCACCCCTGTGTCTCTTTCCACCCTCTCCACCCTTCTCCCTCCCCTGTGTCTTTCTCCTCTCTCTCCCTTCTCAAGTTTTGCGTGCCTCGCAATGATCGCCGTTGGGGATTTTTTCAAAGTCTTGCGAGCCTCACAATAAGTGGCTAAGTCTTACTGCCTTCGGCCTTGTTTGAGCCTTTTTCAAAACATTTACGGGTTTACGGCCACCATTTTTTCCATTGCTTAGCCGATTTTGGATCTCCTAAAAACACCAATTAAACCTCAAATTAGCTTGCAACCTCACTCACAGGGTCCCTGCCTCTCCCCCTGTGCTGTGTGTGTTGTAAGTTCATTTTTTCATTAATTGGTGTCTTCCATTGGAGTTACGGGCTAAAAAAATGTTGGCTGTTAAAGTAGTATTTTTTTCAAAGTGTTGCGTGCCTTGCTCTCATCAGGGGTCTGGCAATGAGTGCCTTTAGCACTCAGTGCAAAGGCCAGCAATGAGCGCCTTTGACACTCATTGCAGCAACCGTCATTTCAAAGACGTGCGGGCCTCGCAATGAGCCCCTTCAACGCTCATCACGCAACCTGTAACTTTTAACATATTGTTGCCAACAAACTCGCAATTACGACAACTATTATATGGGTCGAAAGTTCCTTTTGTTTTTTTCTACAATTCCTGGAGATGTGTGTGTATGCATCTCAGTTTTTTTTTTTTGGTGCTAGCTGTCTGGTGCTTAACATTGAGTACAGAAAAGCATGCATTGTGACAGGAATGCCTCCAGGATATGATCTGGTCTGTTGACCATTAAATCCAAGAACCAGGTCTGTGGTGGGCAGATCAAATAAGTCCAGCTTTCGGGTTTAGAATGTAAGGGACCAATAGTCATATTAAGAGCACAGGCTTTGTGAGAAATGTATCCAAGAAAGCAGGACTGAACCTGACTGTCTTGCCAGAAGTTGACCTTCCCACTAACTTGTGCTTGAATCAATGCAAGTTGTCAGTGCAATTATCTCATCCAAGGCAGTTGGTGCATCATGGTGAGTTAGCTCAATCCTTATGTGATCGGACAGGCAACTGCAATATTTGTAGTGAAGAGCAGCCTGATGTGAGGAGAAATTTCATATATGCCAAGGTGCCGTTATAACACAGCATTTGAGCACAGTGTGAATTTGGATCATACTTGTCCTGTATAAACAAGGATTCTACAGCTTGAGGTATGGATAGTGTGTTACTTTACTCCACCACATTTATGGTATAGACCGAGGGTGTCCAAACTCAGTCCTGGAGGGCCGCACCCAGGCCTGGATTTGAATATATCCTTTCTGTGCACAGGTGAGTCAATCAGGATGACTGAAGAAGTGACTGACTCACCTGTGCACAGCAGGGTTATCAAGACATCCAGGCATGTGTGTGGCACTCCAGGACCGAGTTTGGACACCCCTGGTATAGACTCTTGTAAGGGCTGTGACACAACGGACATACTATTAAACTAGTGGATACTCTCCTGGTTTCTGCTCGTAACTCAAGGGAGTAAGTGGAAGGAGGATCCTGTCCTTTTTTAGCTGAAGACCGGGCTCTACTATACCAGTGACGGGCCTGGAAAGTCTATTCCATACCTCATAGATGGGAGGTTGCTACATGTTCGTGGAGATACTTCTATGTGTTTTGGCGTGTTCCTGTATTATCTTTTAAAAACAATAGGAGGTTGTGCCTTTCTTTCTCCTCCTCTTTTTTTTTTAATAGCATCTTGGACAGAGTAAGAACTGCATCCAAAGAAGAAGCAGCACACTTCCTGCCATTTGAAGACTCTTTCTTTATGGACTCTGCTCTACTAGGGTCTATAACGTGAACAATATTTTGTTGCAGGGACTGATTGCTTTCCATGAGGGGGTATCAAGTAGTACAACATTAGGATCTTTGTTTTTCTGACAGTGAGCTATAGCGCTTCAACGAATAACCCTCAACTGGGGTTATTATTGTTTTCATTTAAATTACCTGCTAATATATGAATGTTACAATGTTCTGTAGTTGCCTTTCTTGGATTATATCCGCATGTTAAAAGAAAATTAATTAAGAGTTTGTCTTTGTAAGTGCTGGGATTGCAAAAATAACTTGTTTCTTGTTGGCGCACATCTGCGTTAGACAACCATAGTTTTTTTTGTGTCCTTGATTGCTGCCCAAAACGACGGATATAAATCTGTGTGAGAAATGATTATTATTGCCCAAGTGCTAGGATTTAACGGCTCGCCTCGCTGCGCGAGGCGAGCCGGACAATGAGCGCCTGTGGCGCTCATTGCTAAGTCGTACTCACCACGCAACACAGCGTGACGACGAATCTTAGTTGGACAATTATAATATGTGATTTCTATAAATACATAAGAACAGTCAGTATATACAGGGGTAGAAATATCCCGGGCACCTGCACCTGAGAGCCTAAGCACATATTTATATTATATATATATATATAATATATTCATATATATATGAATGTATCTGATTTTATATATATATATATATATATATATATATACATATATATATATATATATATATATTGTGTAATTTAGTAATTATTAATCCATATATATAGATTAATAATGAGTATTGCAATATAATTTGATACCTTTTGTATTGGACAAACGACTTATTTATAATGACGAGCTTTCGAGAGGCTTAACCTCCCTTTATCAAGTCTCAAGCAATACTACATGAGATGGAACTCTCAGTTTGAATAATAACAGCATATGCAGATAGAGTGGAAACAGCATCTGACATCATCAGGTAAATACATATATGGGGAATAAACACAACATAGCAAAGGAAACATATATACACATATTATATACACATATACATCAATATATACATGAAAAAGCAGTGCACTGTAGTCCACAGTGATAACTTTCCTGTTGGACAAACACCTCACTAAGAGTGCTAAGTCTGTTATAGTATAAGAAAAAAAAATCACATGAAATTCTTAAAATGTGTTAAAAAGCCCAAGTCTATATTAAGTCCTGTGTTTTTAGTGTTGAAGAATGTGATCATCTTTATTTCAAATGCTTTTCTCTCTATGATGCTTTTAAACTTTCCTCTGAGTATTTTGACTTTTAAGTTTTGGATTGAGTGATCATTCTGGCTAAAATGGTATCCTACTGGGCTACAATAACTGTCTTCATTATGTTTTCTTATTGAATGCCTGTGTAAAAAAAAAATAAAAAAAAAAATAAAAAAAAAAAATATATATATATATATATATATATATATATATATACTGTATATACAGATAATACATTTGTAAACCCATTTACAAGTCTATCAAATAAGTTAAGAAACTTCTTACTCAGATTTCCCAGAAATTCAGTCATCGGGCTGCACTCTGAGGCAACTGTGAGGGGACATGTAAATGAGTATATATACTGCTTGCTGTGCATTTATTTGTGTAAATGATGATAATGAATTATGTAAACACTTAATTTATCAATCAAGTAAAATGTTATGAACAATATAAATCCACATAACTCATGTAATACATTTTAATTATTGTTTTAAATCATGTCAACCAGATTGGTGACCAAAACACTCACTTCTCCTACACCAAAGAAGTGTTGGAAATCAGATTATTTTGCCATGCATTACCTGACTCTATCCGATCTGTTTCTTTGTTCTTGGACAACACTGATTTATATAATTAACTATTCATATAATGTAAGTTGAGCATAGTGTTTCATTTATCTCCACTTGCAAGAATCAGGTCCAACCTTTCTTACCTTCAAATACCAGGGTAGCAGAGGTGTATCATTGAATACTTCCTTCAATGAGAGAGGGAATATATGTACATTATTAAATTATGAAAGTGTTGTGAAATTTTGTGTAATATTCTCAAACTCTTCTTCTGTTTTATTAGCTAAACCTTTCATGAAGAAAGCCACAGGTCTATCCGCGTATACACGAGCTGCTGATTCAATAGCACATAAAACCAAAGGGCGTGGCTCCAATCTATCAGTGGTCTCCATAAATATGATACCATTTCCTTGACTTAGAATGTCCTTGTAGCTTGTAGGCTTGTAATGTCTTAGGTTGTCATTTGGACTTGTAAGTTTGACTTGTCTACTTTCTTCAGAAAAGAATGATATGCAGGAAATGCAGGTCTGTCTGTAGGAAATTCTATAGATGAAGCCAAAAACTGACATGAGCAGTAGAAGAGCTGCAATCTTAATAGAGTTTAACATGGTTCAGGATATATGATGATTTGTCTACAGGAAGAATAAAAGGAAGCAGTGTTACATTCTTACATAGCTCTCATGTAAAATGCAAATTTTACACAACTGTACCTTCATTATAAAATACAAAAATGTTTATGAGAATTGTTGAATTGTTAAAGATAATTTGACCTACAGATGTACAACACGTTCTTTACTAAAGATTGATTATAATGTGAAGAAATACTTAAAATAGTTAAAATTGAATAACTCAAAATCTAGTAAAAAATATTAATAATAAAAAATGTATATATAAACAGGGATAACAATGAAACTCTAAGCCAAGAGAAGCATTTTAAACCTACATCAATATAGCAGAACCTACTGTGGTTCCCATTTTTTATTCAAATTCAAATTTCATTGGCATTTATGTGTATTATCAGTTTATTTAAATAAAATGCATATGAAAAAAATATTATTATATTTAATTTGTAGAGTGCAGCAGATTGCAAGTACAATAAACATACAGGTACATTTTGATCTACATTTTAAGACAATAAAAATAAGACAATCCATTTATACATACACATCTGTACAGGAGGACATGAAGGCCCTACTCTAAATGTTTAATGATCTATGATGTAATGGGAATAGTAGAGACATAGAGACTGCTTGATAGAAATGTTTATAGGGAAAACATGTTTGAGAACCAGAATAGATAACCATTTTTTAAGTTTTTAGTGGAGGTAATGAGGGGAATGGCTAATTTACAGAGTTAGGGAAGTGCAAAGATTGGGGCTGCTCTAGAGAAGTCCTGTAGTTAGCCGTTGAAGGAGGTATGTTGGGGGATGAGAGGCAAGAAATAGGGTTGGAGTGCATTTGTAGACAATATTTGATATATAGGGAGATGAAGTGCAGCTGAGCGCTTTATAATTTGGGTTTTAATATTGAATATTATTATTATCCTTTATAATGCTTTATAATTTATAATGCACATTTATAATGCGCCAACACAGTGCTTTCCCTGAAGCACCTACCAAGTTTGAAAACTCGCAAACTTACATTCTAAAGGGCTCAATAAGATAATGAGCCTGTGAAAGACAAAGGGGAACAGCACTGGGTGAGTGGAAGGCCCATTAAGATGAAGTTGCAGAAGCTATAAAAACATTCCAACTGGTTATTTACAACATATTTGTTATAACCAAGTAAATATCTTTCTTAAGTAAATCATTAGGATCACGTCCAAAGTGTTGACATTCATAATTATTTAATTTCAGTCGTATATTTAAAGCAACAAAATTGTAGGTGGGTAACAGTAAAACAGTTTGCAAACAAGACCGTTTTTTTGTATAGTAAACAAATACTGTGGTTCATAATTTCTTTTGCATGGAAGATTTTTTAATATGTTAGTTAATGTTAATTTAGTCACAAATGGATACCATTGAATATCACTTGTCACATTCCTTCCTCTATAAATGTATTTATGCTTTACTTCATGTTGTTCATTGTAAGCTATGTTATAGGGTTAAAGGGTGTTAATGTCTTAAAATGCTGCATTTCCCCACTGAATTTAATAAAGTTTATATTGGGGAAGAAAACCCTTAAATAATGTATTTTGGGCAGAAAAAAATGAAATACTGTAGTTCACTGACTTGCCATTAGAGGGTGCCCGTCTGAAATTAAAGTAACAAATGGAAGAGTAAGTGTCAGACTGTCATTGCAGTCCAGGAGAATGGTAAATTGGAATATATATACACACATATTACTGTACTAGAGGATATATACAGTATATACTCGAGTATAAGCCGACCAGAGTAAATCAAAAAATGGTGAAAACGTATTGACTTGAGTATAAGCCGAGGGTGGAAAAGAGGGTCCTTCCCCCCTGATCATCCTCCTCCTCCGCCCGTTATAATCCTCCTCCTTCCCTCCCTAATCATCCTCCTCCTCCCCCTTACCATCCTCCTCCTTCCCCCCTTATCATCCTCCTCTTTCCCCCCTTATCCTCCTCCTCCTTCCTCCCTTATCATCCTCCTCCTCCCCCCTTATCATCATCCTCCTCCTTCTCCTCCTTCCCCCATCATCATCTTCTTTCCCCCATAATCTCCTCCTTACTGCACCCTCTCCAATCCCTATCCCCCTCTCTCCTTACTTGCTACTTAGCTCTGATGAGCTGATGCTGTTCCTGACACCGTAGCACAGCTTCCGTACCGGCATATGCTAATGACGTGACACACAAGTAAGGAGAGAGGGGTATAGGGATTGGAGAGGGTGCAGTAAGGAGGAGGTTATAGGGGAAAGAAGATGATGATAAGGTGGGGGGAGGAGAAGGAGGAGTATGATGGTAATGGGGAGAAGGGTGATAAGGGGGGGAGGAGGAGGATAATGTGGGGAAGGAGGATGATAAGGGGGGGAGGAGGATTTTTTTTGGACTCGAGTATAAGCCTAGGGGGATTTTTCAGCATAAAAAAATGTGCTTATACTTGAGTATATACGGTACATATAAATATTACTGCAGTTTTATCATCCACATAATGTGTAATATAATTCTAAGTCTGTGTTACTGTGTATGTATACATTAGTGTTGGAAGATCTGACGATCTCTATAGTATTCATGCAGTGGTAGAGCTAGTGAATGAAGGGCCCCCCTGAATTTCCATCTCTCTCTCCTTCTCTCCCTCTCTCACCTCTTCTCCATCACTCTCTTCCTCTCTCCCCTCTTCCATCTCTCTCTCTTGCCCTCCCTCTCTCACATCTCCTCCATCTCTCTGCCCCTCTCTCATTCTCTCTTCCCTCTCTCTCCCCCCGCTATCCCACCCCTCTCCATCGCTATCCACGTCTACTTCTCTCCCCCTCCTCTCCACCTTCCCTATCACTCTCTCCTTCTACCACCCCCTCTCCTCTCTCCCCCCTTTCTCGTTTTCTCCCCCTCTCTCCCCTCTCCCTTTCCTTCTCCCCTCTCCTTCCCTATCTCCCTTTCCTTCTCTACCTCTCTCCCTTTCCATCCCCCTCTCTCCCTTTCCTTTCTCCTTCTATCTGCCACCTCTCCTTATCTCCCCCCCTCTCCTCTCTCTCCCCCTCCTTCTCTCTCTCCTCCTCCTTCTCTCTCTCACTCCTTCTCTCTCCCCTTCACACTCCCCCTTCTTCTCTCTCTCCCTCACTCATTCTATTCCCTCCTCTCATTCTATCTCCCTCCTTCTCTCCCCCCTCATTCTCTCTCCCACCTCTTTCTGTCTCTCCCCCTCCTTCTCTCTCCCCCTCTCCTTCTCTCCCCCTCCTTCTCTCTCCTCCCCCTCCTTCTCTCTCCTTCCCCCTCATTCTTTCTCTTCCCCCTCCTTCTCTCTCCTCCCCCTTCTCTCTCCTCTCCCCAATCTCTCTCCTCCCCCTTCTCTCTCCTCCCCCCTTTTCTCCCATCCCCCCTTATTTCACCTCCCCCTCCTTCTCTCTCCTCCCTACCCCAGGGGTCCTTTTTGCACTGTGCAAGGCAGGCAGGATGGGGAGGAGGTCAAGGGAACCTAGGGCTGCAGGGATATGTCCTCGGGAGGAGTCGAAGGCTGAGGGTGGGCCCCTACACTTCAGAAAATGTTTCAAATATATTTATTTTACATAACAGTACAGACTGCACTGGGGCCCAAAGAAATAAAGGGCCTCGGTGCATAGCACCATCTGCACAAGCGGTAAGTCCACCCGTTTATTCATGTATATTGTATATCACATATATAGTTGTCGTAATTGCGAGTTTGTTGGTAACGCTATGTTAAAAGATACAGGTTGGCACATGCGCATATACATATATACATATAGTAAGGGGTTAAACATTTTCAAGGTTTAAATGTATTGCAGCCTAAAGCTTGTTGTATTTATCAATTCTCGGTTGGGTAGGATGCTTGTGTATAAATGTTTTGGGTGTAGCACTAAGACTGTAATCTTATTTGCTAGAAGAGTTAGTATAATATCACAAGTAAAGTTTTCGTGCCATTCCTGTCATGCAGTATGAAACACCTGGTACATGGCACTGTAGGTTCATGGACATACATTTTTTGGGGGAATATCAGAATTTTTGTTGTCTCTGTTTATGAGTATAGGAATCCATTTTGTGTTTGTTATATCACTTCATGAGAGTCGGATCATGTCTTTTCAGTGCAGGTAAGATTGAGGAAGGAGGGAGCAGAAAGCTTTTCTTAATTGGAGAAGATTTAAATGGACACCACACCCCTTTATCCTCCTTGGCACAGAAGCAGGCTCCTTGCTTCAGGAAATGCAAACAGAAATGTAAACACCCCTCTCACACACAATTACTACCTATGTGTCATGGATTTCCCCAGGGACCAGCAAAGGCATCAAATGTATTTTTGTAATTAAAAGTATGACTTTTTTTCCTCATTACTTATGTTTTTAGTTATACACCTATTTCAAACAACTTCTGTTTTCATTGTGTAGTTACCCTTTAACTCTCTTAATTACTCAGACCCTCATTCAATTGCGATTTGGCCAATTGAATAGTGCTCTAAATAAGCACATAACATATATTTTTTAAATACATTTTTAGTTAGTGAAAACCTTGCTTTTAGATAGATGCTTACTAAGTAAAAACTTCTTAAAAAATATATGTTATGTGCTTATTTAGACCACTATTCAATTGGCCAAAATAGCAATTGAATGAGGGCCTCAGTTTTTATCTGTGATACCAGTGATCATGATATGTGTTTGTGTAACATGCTCACTGCCCTCACATAGAAAAATATAAATAATATGGCGCACCATCAAATGCGCTTAATAGACAAGTAATAGCTTATTGTGTGTATGAAAAGCTATGTTGTAAAAATGGCTGTTAGGTGGAAATATCTGTGATTTGCTCACACAGCAAGAAAGTGATATACATGCACAAAAAAGGGGAAGAGAGAGAAGTGGAGGTGGGGAGAAAAGGGGTGGGGGAAAGAGTGACAAGGGGGAGAGAGAAGTGGGGGTAAGGAGAAAAGGGGTGGGGGAGAGAGAGACAAGGGTGAGAGAAATAGACAAGGGGGAGAGAGAAGTGGGAGTGGGGAGACGACGGAGCAGAGGCAAGGGGAGGAGAGAGAGAGACAAGTTGGAGGAAGAGAGACAAGGGGGAAGAGAGAGACAAGTGGGGAGCGAGAGACACAAGGGGGAAGAGAGAATCAAGAGAGAGAAGAGGGGTTTGGGGAGACAAGGATGGGGGAGACAAGGGGAGGAGTAGGGAGAGACAAGATGTGGGGAGAGAAAGACAAGGGGGAGAGAGAAGTGGTGGTGGGGAGGCAAGAGTGGGAGAGTTAGAGATAAGGGAGGAGGAGGAGAGAGACAAGGGGTGGGGAGAGAGAGACAAGGGGGAAAGAGAAGTGGGGGTGGGAAGACAAGGAGAGGGAGATACAAGGGGGAGAGAGAAGTAGGGTCGGGGAGACAAGGGTGGGGAGAGAGAGAAGGGGGAGGGATAAACATAAGAGCAGGAGAGAAAAGTGGAGGTGGGGACATGGGATGGAGAGACAAGGGAAGAGAGGCAAGGGGGAGAGAGACAAGGGGGAGAGAGAAGTGGGGGAGATAGAGAGAAGAGTGTAAGGGAGAGACACAAACACAGGCCGACCTTGGGCTCTTACAGGCACAGGCTGCACATTGGCACTTACAGGCACAGGCCGCACATTTGACACTTACAGACACAACCTGCACTTGGGCTCTTACAGGCAGAGACAAGATACGGGGTGCCATGAGCAAGTCGTCTTCTAAGCAAGCCTTGACTACTGAGCAACTTGATCAGTCCGACAAGTCGATGTTCGATCAAGCGTTGAGTTCCAAGTAATTTTTCTCCCTGTGAGACGCATCAAGAACCGTAAAAAACCCCAGAAGCGGACGGGAAACAAGGTACTATTGTATATATAAATATAATGTATAATGTTCTCACCAGGGGGAGCGGCAAACGTGGGGACAACCCCAGGCGACAAAAGCTCTAGCTATGCTGCCACTGTTCAGTCCATTAAGGGCAGGGCTTCATCCATAACTGAATGGGAGAGTGAAGTTAGGCCTGGGCCTTGGGCCCAGGCATGGAAGGAGTCACAGCAGTGGGCACAACAAAAAGGGATGTGATGTCCGTCAAGCACCATTTTGAAAATGTCAGGGGAAGAGGATGATGGCCAAGGAGGCCATTGAAGCTGCAGCACCAAGTGGTGGCCCCAAAGTGACTTTAAGATACAACGAGTGGGAGAGGGCGCTCAAGGACTTACTGGGCCAGGTGCCCGCCGATGGAGCTTCTGGCCTTGTGGCCCAGCAGGATCCAGCCTCTATGTCAGATGAATATCCCTTCTACCAACAGGCCACCACATGTACATAACACACACTATGTGTCATTAAATACATGAAGCTGACAAATCACTGTCATTCGTGGGCACAACAACAGTAATCAACCAATAGAGAGTCCATGTATTGGTGTGCCCACTGAAAACCTATGCAGTTAAAATCCGCAATCGGAATCAAGATAGCGTTAGGAGCCAAGAACGATCAAGACCAAGAACCAAAGAATAGATCATATTTAGCAAATGATAGCTAATCTGATTTGCAATTAGGAGAATGATCCAGGTTCAAGCCTAGCTGTCAGATAGTTAGGAATGAACAGAAAACAATGTATTATTCAACATAATTAACACATATACCTTTCTTTTCTCTTTTTCAGTTGCTAGGAGGTCCCTCCCCACTGGACCACCACCACCGCCACCTCCTCAATAAGCAATAGCCCCCCAGCAGGGACCTCCACCACCGGTTCCACCCAAGCCAGGCTGCTTGGGAGGAAATGCTGTCCGTCATGGAAAGGGTACTGGGGTGCCTCCAGGGGATCCAGGACAGCTTCTCCGCCAATCACGCAGAGGTCATGAGCAACCTGGCCAGGCAAAATAGGGAGGAGAGGAAACACCACCTAATGACTGAATCTTTTCGTGCCCGGCTGCTCAGGATGGGGGTGGACCAGAGCGCAATACTCCAAGTCAACGTAGATGCCATACGGCATGCTTTGGTCCCCCCCACCACCACCATTATCAGGGAGACAGCGGACGGCCAGGGGGGATTGGGGCCCTGATGCAAGGTGGAGGAGGATGTAAGGGCTGCACATATTTGTGTCTTCTCAACAGCACTCCTCAGTGACAATCTATTGGCCCAAATGTTAACTTTATCTAGCCTGGCTACAGAGTATAGGATCATGGCCTATGTAATGGTGATATTTTGTACATAGATGGCTACCTCCCATCAAATGGTCCATGATATGGACACGTAGGTTTCTGTTTAACATTTCACCAGTTGATGGTCACTGAGGAATGCTGTTGAGAAGAGATGTTGCAGTATCTTTTTTAAGGCCTTATTTTGCAGGTTATTGTTTTCTTTTTTTTGCCACAATTCAGGTCTATGAAAGCATCTTCTTTATCTGCAAGCATTGTGAAAAAAATTAAGTAATTTTAAGATATTCCCAGTGCCTCTCAAGTAGACATTCCTTCAATGACAGCTCCCCTTAACATATAGCTCCCACAATATTAAAGCTATCATATCTCCAGATTTCTAAGACATGATTGTTGCTTAAATGTAGATTAATACCGCCATGGCAGTGGACTTGCAAAGTCTTACAATGGCATGTTAATGAAAACCAGCATTAATACATGCACTAGTGAAGCATGTGACCTTCTCCTCAAAATCAGTATGAGAACAGATCCTTGTGTATGATATAAGTAACAGTGAATTTGGCTACTGACCTTTGTGTCCTCTCCATATTAATGGGTATTTTTCCCGTATTACTGATATCATGAGCATCCTTTAACATGTGCCCACACCACACCCTTGCTATTAATGCACAGTCTTGTACATTTCTGAGTATGCTCTGTGTATGAAATAACACTTCGTTATACCATTATCACTGTGTCCGTGTGTTTTCGATGGTCTGCATTTTGGGACATCCACATACATCACATTTGTGTCACATTCCTATATCAGTAAACTAATGAGCCCTAGTTACTGTGCAATAGAGCAATACATATAATAATAATAATATTAATAATAATAATAATAATAATAATAATAATAATAATACTAGCGACTTGCCCGTCAAAAATTACGAGGCAATACAATTGTAAGGCAGGTAATGCTGTTTGCCACAGACATTAATTTTTGTGGTTGTCTGAGATCCTTCGGCGCTCATTGCGAGCCTCGCCCTGAGCGCCTTCAGCGCTCATTGCGAGGCTGTTTGTTGGTGTTATTGTTTGGTCGGTGCTGATCTTCTTTTTGCGCTTATTACAAGGCTTTGTGTGCTATGAGCAGCTTTGGCGCTCGTTGTGAGGCGCAAGGTGAATGGCTTTTGTGTTTATTGCGAGAGTGTTTTTTTTGCGTATATGTATTTTTGTATGCTAATTAAATAATTAATAAATTAATAAATTAATATACTTTACCTATTTGGAAGTAATATATGCAGGAAGCATTGTGCTGAAGAGCTGACAATCTGGTTTGATGTTCCTGCAGCATACTATGTCGGTTTGCACTGTTGTGGCGCTGAGGTTTAAGTGTCAGCAATGTGTACAGTGTGTAGTGTAAATAGGCTGCATGCACGAGGGAAAGCCGTTAGGGTAGCTGTGTACTTCTGCATTGTGTAAGTTAGTGTTGTAAAATGGCGGCTAATGTGTATGTGGAACGCGGCTGTGGATGATTTAGCAACCTTGCTAAAAGTGTATCTTATACCTCGTATGGCTTTTTTGAAAAGCCTTATGTGCTTGGTGGTGTTTTGCGTCTTTAGGGTCCTGTAGCCTCGTTTTCGTTTTTTTCCGCGGCCATCTTTTGTCTCCCTTAGGGGATTCTTGTGTGTGTAAACTTGGGAACTTGGACTTAAATTGAGGTGTAACGTCACTTTCAGAGGTCCTGGGCGCCCCCCTTGCTGTGGGTAAGCTTTTTATGTCTTTTTTGTGTGTATTTATTGTGTTTTTAATGTTTTCAGGTGCGAGCGGTTCGGCCGCTAAGGTCGTATTTTTGCGAGGTCGTAATGTTTTTTTTTAAGTCCCGCAGTTCGTATTTTTTAGGCTAAGTCCGTAAATGTTGCGTTCTATGCGTTCTATGTAAGTCGGTATTTAGTGTTTGCGTGTTAGATCTATTTTGTTAAAGTTCCGCTTGTGTGGGTGTTTGTAATAGCGTGTGAGGCGCCGTAGAGCCTCCACCTTCGCAAATGTAGCCCCTCGCTTTGCGAGGGTCCGCATTTGCGGCCTGCAATGAGCATTCGGCTCATTGCAGCCGACGTGGGAGCCTCCACCTCCGCAAATGCGGCCCCTCAATTCGCGAGGGTCCGCATTTTCGGCCTGCAATAAGCCTTCGGCTCATTGCAGCCGATGTCGGAGCCTCCATCTCCGCAAATGCAGCCCCTCGATTCGCGAGGTGTTGCATTTGCGGCCTGCAATGAGCCTTTGGCTCATTGCAGCCGACGTTGGAGCCTCCACCTCCACATTTGCGGACCAAGCTGCGTCCAGTTCTTGCAAGCTCTCTTTGCGACCTCGCAAAGCGCGATGACGATTCGTAGTTTGACAACTATTATATGTGATAAGGTTAATACAAATTAGAGGTCTAATGTGTGATACTGTGGAGTATCAACATTTCCCTGAAGGGCTGATAACAATATGACAGGTGATAATGTGAATTGATTAATACCACAAAACTTGATGGGATTTGCCCAAATGATAATAGGTATACATCTTGGCACATGGACACCAGCAATGGTGTGGGACTTTCCAGGATGGGCGTAGCAGAGATTGTTCCTGATAGAGGTGAGTTGGCTGTTGCTCCACATGCCTCTGCATAGCCTCCATGTGTGTTTGCAGCCCTTCCTGATGGGGTGGAGTAGATTAATGTGGTGTATATTCCCCTGGTACGTGGCGTTGTAATTTGGCCACTATTTCTTTTTCCAATCTAGATCTGATGAGTGAGATGTATATAAGAATATCGTTTTATGTCAGTGAGAAAGGGATAATATATCATAGTTTTGTTCTGCAATTTAATCAGTGTGTATTTAACTGAATTATGCATCTTGAAGCAATAATTTCCATATTGGCATATGCATGGCCATTCCAACACATTAGAAAATAAAATATTTTTTTAAGGCCTATTTGTTCCTTGGGAATTGTGGTGCAATTAATTATAATTCCTTTCCGTTGCTTTCACCATATTTTAAAGTCCAATAGTATTTTGCAGTGGTCAGAACTAGTCTGTAAACCATTTGTGATCCCTATATTGGGCTACATTTGCCATTTTGGGGGTTTGACTGCAATTGCGTCCTTGGGGAATTGTAGCAATTTAATAGTGATTTGCGATTTTAGCGATTGTAACATTTGCAGGCTTGAAAGATCAAAAGCTTACATGGGTCGGAGTTGCGATTTTTACAACCGCAGGAATTTTCAGCCTGAATTTGCAGCTAGCTAGAAGAGGCCAATTAAAAAGCAGTAACTTTTGCGGGCTACATTACGGGCTTCAATAATTGCGATTTGGACAATTTAATAGGGCCCTTTATTTGCAAGCTACAGCTACCAGTCTAATAGAATATTGATTTTGTATGACTTTAATGTTCAAGCTGTGCTAAGGCTGATTTTGGCTGGCCTGTTGTGATTGTGGGCGGGTAACTCCTAATCAGATTGCGAGTAGCTAATAGAATCTGTGGCAATTTTAAGAGCAGTTTAAAGTGTGTATCATTTTACGAATTGGCCAATAGAATAGGACCCTATGTACCTTCATAATGTCCGTACATTTGAAATGCATAGTATTGGGTAAGATTGTGCCCTGACAACTTGGACCATACATGTAACCGCAAGCCACCTAGGGGGTACCTGATATGACGATCACTCCCTGCTAGTGCCCACTAGAGTTCCCACAGGAAGGAGAGCTAGGTCCCAGTCTGGGATAGATGGGGTATAGAAATGTGGAAATCCTAATAATTCTTAAAGGGACAAACAGCTAAAGTAATGGGGCACATTAAGGGTCATGTACTCCATCAGTCAGAGTGTCTGCACTCCAGATCTGATTAAATGCCCCCTGGAAAGCCTGGAACAAAGGGAAAATTCAATTGTGCTCCAGGACCAGATGGTGTGATTAAAGATGGTGACATCATCTGATGGATAGGCCTTACATGTGGCCAGAGTGTAGGCTGATAGGGATTGGTGCCGAACTGTTTACCAAGTGTAGGAGACTAAACATATTTGGTTGTTATGGATAAATATGCTGTACCATCTCCAATAAACAGCTATCAGCATGAAATGACAGAAGTAGTTGATTTTGACACTTCCATTAAAATAAGTAGGGTGAAACACATTTAAGGATTTTAAACATGTCTAAGATAAACATAAGAACATTGTGAGACATAATTAAATTAAGTTTTGGGTGGAGAGATTGAAGCAGGGTAGGATCTCCCCCATTTTCCCACTGTCCCGGGGACTCCTCTCACCACCGGCCGCTGTGACAAACTTTTGATACCAAATAATATAAACTTCAATGATACATCCACAACGAGTACTTCAGACAATGAACAAAATAATCCACAACTTACTATTGTTCATCCATAGCTTTTTTTTTTTTTTTTTTTAACAGTACAACATATAGATCACATTAACAAAAATACTTTGGTGACGGGTGGGTGGCCATCTGCTCCCATGGCTAGCTGGGGGAAAACTGGTGGAAATTGGCGCCAAACGCCTATAATGGCTCCACCTCACTCAGCTTGCCACCTCCTGCCCCTACCTGATCCTGCTAGGTCAGGTGGTCCCTCCCCCGAACCCTAGGCAAGCCTGAGGTGGCCTACGGGCCCTTCATAATCCTCTACACACCAATTTTGACAGCAACAATAATATGCTTTTTACTCTAGTTCCCTGATACTCCAAATATATCACCAAAATTATTTAAATATCACACAGTCTTATATAACAGTAATAACTGCAACTCAGGGTGCTGGCACAAGAGTTTTCAGATTACCTACAGTCTATTTATTTGAATATGTGCCAATTGATTAAAAAAGGTGCAAATGTTTTAAAGTCTCTATCCATTGTGATGATTTTTTTAAACAATATACTATACTATGAGATTGGAGGGTATCTTCAAGAATGTAATGTCAGCTGGTATAAGAGGTATTTATACATTAACTCTTTATGAATGTATGTCATATCTAACCTAGTAGTAGCATTTGTGGCTTAATCAGCATATTTATAGAACAGAATCTGATTAATGAGATACTAAATACTAGGGCCCTCATTCAATTGCGATTTGGCCAATTGAATAGGGCTCTAAATAAGCACATAACATATATTTTTTAAATAAGTTTTTTTGCCCGGGCAATAAAATTGAAAGGCATGTAATGCTGTTTGCCACAGATATTAAGGGCCTCATTCAATTGCAATTCGGCCAATTGAATAGGGCTCTAAATAAGCACATAACATATATTTTTTAAGAAGTTTTTAGTTAGTAAGCATCTATCCAAAAGCAAGGTTATCACTAACTAAAAACTTGTTTAAAAAATATATGCTATGTGCTTATTTAGAGCCCTATTCAATTAGCCAAATTGCAATTGAATGAGGTCCTTCGGCGCTCATTGAGAGCCTCTTGGTTGATGTATTTTTTGTTATCAGAGGCGCTTCAGCTGTCATTGTAAGGTCCGTGCTGATCTCCTTTTTGCGCTTATTGCATGGCTGTCCCCTGGTGTAGTTTGTGTCCTATGAGCACCGTTGGCGCTCCTTGTGATGCGTGCGGTGAAGGGCTTTGCCATTTATTGGGATACTGTGTTGTTGTTTTTTTTGTGTATATGTAGTTTTTCATGATAATTAACTAATGAAATCATAAATTAATATAATTTACCTATTTGTAATTAATATATAGTTACATAGTTACATAGGCCCTCATTCAATTGCGATTCGGCCAATTGAATAGGCCTCTAAATAAGCACATAACATATTTTTTTTAAATAAGTTTTTAGTTAGTAAACATCTATCCAAAAGCAAGGTCTTCACTAACTAAAAACTTATTTAAAAAATATATGCTCTGTGCTTATTTAGAGCCCTATTCAATTGGCCGAATCGCAATTGAATGAGGCCCATAGTAATTAAGGTTGAAAAAAGACTTTCAGTCCATCAAGTTCAACCTGTTAAGATCTCCTCTGATCTGCAATATGCAGATTAGTTATTAATTAATTCATTGTTAAATAATTATTAATAGTATAGTATTGGAGGATGAATAAAGAGTTAGTCCCTCAAGTTCAACCTTTTTAGATCTCTATTGATCTTTTTAATATGTGGACTATTTATTATTAATTGTTAATTGATCCAGAGGAAGGCAAACAGAAAAAAAAAAAACATTGAAACTTTGCCAATTGTCTCATAAGGGGAAAAAAGCAAAATTCCTTCCTGATCCCAGAAACTGGCGATGAAATTTCTCCCTGGATCAATATTCCTTCGCTAGTTATCTAGGATAGCCTTGAATGCCCTCTTTATTCAAAAATATATCTAACCCCTTTTTGAAGATGTCTATCGAATTCCGCACATTAAAAAAAAAAAAAGTGACACACATCCGCCCTGGCGGATGTCTCCGACGCTAATGACCTTCCTATGGAGTGTTCCAGAATAAAATTGGCAATGGCGGCTTCTGATTGGCTGAAAAGGCTGTCTATCAAATTCAACCAATGAGAAGACCCCATTTGTGAACAAATGAAAAAAGTATACACCCCAAAATACAACGCTGATTGGATAACACACCTGTCAAACTTTATTTGAACCAATCCTAAGGCTTTATTGCCATCAGCCAATCACAATGGAATATACCCCCACGTACTGATTGGTGAAGACATCTGCGCCTTCCCATTGGCTGCAATATTGATTGATATTAACAGTAGCCAATGAGAATGCGCAAATCCTTCACCAATCAGTACGTGAGGGTGTATTCCATTGTGATTGGCAATTGTCAGTGCAACCAATCAGAATGCACAGAGGCTCCAACCAATCACCCTGTGGGGGTGTATTCCATTGTGATTGGCTGAAGGCATCTGCGCCTTGTGATTGGTTTAAATAAAGATTGATAGGTGCATTATCCAATCAGAGTGGGATTTTACGGTGTTTTCCTTTGTGATTGGTTCACACATTGGGGCCTCCTGATTGGGTGAATTTGATAGACAGCGTTTTCAACCAATCAAAAGGCACCATTGCTTATTTTCTTCCGGGAAAGTTTCCTGGAGCCTCATTAGCGTCGGGGATGTCTGGGAGTGCGGATGTAAGTAAATATTTTTTTTTTTATACAGGGCGTGGCAGAAGAGGATCTGGAGGAGGCCGGAGACATCGCAGGGAGGTAAGTAGAATGTAGATTATGTTTATTTTTTTTTGATGTATGTGTATTCATTTTGTGTTTTTTTTAACAGGTGCCGCGCCGGAGAAGGATTAAAAGAATAAGGACGGGACATCCTGGAAAGATGAGTATAATATTTAGAATGTATAGAATGTATAGAATGTTTATTTTAGAACTGTTAACGTGTTGCACTAATTTTTTTTTTCTTTTTCCGTAGGTGGCTGATCCCAATGGACATCTGCAAAGGTAAGTGGTCTTAATTATTTTATTTTAGCTTAGACTAGATTAGTTAATATATAGATAGCATTTATTGTATGTTAGCTAGGGGTATGTGTTTTATATAGATAGCATAGGATGTATTGTAGATATATTGTGGTATTTATTTAGATAGATTGTGAGATGTATATTAGATAGGGGTGTATTGTGTTGTAATTGTATATATTTGTATTGTATGTATTTGTATTATATGTATTTCCTTTTCAAGTGTGTATTTTTTTTTTCTGTAGTGAGGGGGGTTGTAATGTTTTTTTTTTCTGTAATGTTCCTTTTTTTATTTTTTGTGACTTAAGTTTTTTTATTTTCTGTAATGTAGTTTATTTTTTTGTGAGTTAGGTTTTTTATTTCATGTAATGTAGACTTTAGGCTTTTTTATTTTCTGTAATTAGAGTGGTGGGGGTTAATGGGGGTAGGTAGTGTAGATGTTAATAGGTTAGTGTAGAGGGTGTTTAGTTGATATTTAATGTTTTATTGGGGGTGGTATAGTGCAGTATAGTGTTTATACTTAGTGTCATGATGGTCCTTGAGGTGTTAATATACCCTTATGGGACTGATGGGGTTAAATAGAGGCTTAATAGAGTTAATGAAGGGCTTATGGGGGTCTCTATTGACTCCCATGAGTGACAGGGTTAATGAAGGGCTTATGGGAGTCTCTATTGACCCCCAAGAGTGACAGGGTTAATTATGGGTTTATGGGGGTCTGTATTGACCCCCATGAGTGACAGGGTTAATGAAGAGCTTATGGGGGTCTATATTGACCCCCATGAGTGATAGGGTTAATGAGGGTTTTATGGGGGTCTGTATTGACCCCCATGATTGACGGGGTGACAGTGTATATATTTTTTCTTTTATAACGGGTCCTTTAAGGACCTTTACGGTCCTTTAAGGACCTTTAACGCAGGAATTTAGAATTTTCATTGCAGCGGGGGTCCCTGATTGCGTGCAATCGGGACCCCACTGCGATGGTTAATGTGGGGATAATGCAGGGCTCCGAGCTTATCTCGGATCCCCTGGGGTTAATGCGTGTTTCCGAGCTTATCTTGGATCCCTTCTTGGGTAAGTTGTAGGTGGCTGGGCGGTCCTGGGTCTTTGAGCCTCGTTTTCATTTTTTTCGGCGGCCATTTTTCTCTCGCTTAGGGGATTTTTGTGTGTCTGAACTCGGGAATTTGGACTTAAATGGAGGTGTAACTTCACTTTCAGAGGTCCTGGGTGCCCCCCCCCCCCCCCTCCTGCTATGGGTAAGCTTTTTATGTAGTTTGTGTGAGTATTTGGTGTGTTTTCACTGTTTTTAGTTGCGCGCGGGTCGACCGTTATAGTCGGATTCTTAGTGCGTGTGGGTGTTTGTTACGTTAAGGTTGGTTCCAAGGTGGGTTTAACGGCTCGCCTCGCCAAGCGGCGCTCATTGCGGCGCTCATTGCCTCATTGCCTAAGTGCTTTGCGAGGACCCGCATTTGCGGAGACGTTGGGATGCTTCACCACGGCAAATGCGGCCCCTCGCTTTGCGCGAGCCCGCAAGCGTTAGCAACCACTCGTATGCTCACAACTATATATGTGATTCTTAAAAAGCATAAAAAAATAAATAGTGAATCATGTATGAGATACAGTATTTAGCATGTTTGTACTGCATTATTATGCAAAATACTGAATTATAATTAGCTGCTTTGATGTGTTAATTTGCATAACTTTCTGCTTATCTGTCTCACTTACGGCCAAAACAATGTACCACAGATTTAACATGCAGTTAGATCCTTTCTCCCAACCAAAAAAGGATTCTGAATTGCTTGAATTATCATGCCTAACAGTGTTGAATATCTCAGGAATTATCTATTGTAGAGAAACAATGGTTAGTGCAATGTATAGACAGTTTGCAATGCTCTTCACAATAAATTCAACTTGTTAAAGAGGTGACAGAATCCCTTTAAATTATTTTCAGAAGGTTTTGGAACAATAACAACAAGTTATTAGAATTCCTCTGCAAATTGTGATTAAATCACTCTCTTTTCCCCTTCATTGAGTTGCGTTATATATATGATTTATTATTATTATTATTATTATTATACTAGCTACTTCCCGTCAACAATGACAGGAATAAAATGTTAAGGCTGGCAATGCTGTTTGCCACCCAATGTGAGCACCTTCTGCGATCATCGCGAGTCTCTCCCCTGTCTACTTCCGCCCTTGTGTCTCATTTCCCCCTCCTCTCCCTCCCTTCCTAATCCCCCTGTGTTTTTCCCCCTTCTCCCTCCCCTGTGCCTCTTCCCCCCTCCCTTGTGTCTCTCCCCCCCCTCTCCCCCTTGTCTTTCCCCCCTCCGTCTGTTCCCCCACTGTATCTCTTCCCCCCTCCCTCCCCTGTATCTCTGTCCCCCCTATCCACCCCCTGTGCCTCTTTCCCCCCTCTCTCCCTCCCCTGTGTCTCTTTCCCCCTCTCTCCCTCCACTGCTTTGCGAGGCCAGCAACTATGAAGACAAATCACAGTTTCACAACTATTATATGTGATCCTGAAAAATATTATTGATGTACTTCTTTAAGCTTTCACCTTTCACGTTGATTGTACAAATAAAGTTGTTTGTATACTAATGCCAATGGATGAAGTTCACAAAATTAGCCCTCTAGACCTTTCTTATACTGCATTCTGTAAAATGGCTGTGTTAATAGTTATTAAATAGATAGTTTAGAACTCCACTTTCTTAACATAGCTTTTGGATTTGCTTTGATGATGCATACCACAACTGAAAATCAAGTGCATAGAATGGAGGAGAAAATAATAATACACAAATTAGCTACTGTTCATTATTTGTCCAGGGGATTTGCTTGTTTTATACTTAAAAATAATACTATATACTTAGTGTATATATTATTTTTTTTAATGGCGCTTTCAACAGAAAAATTAGAGCAAGTCTAACTATTTTGGTGAGCTCCTTCTTTTCTATGGAGCCTCATATTTCTGACAGATGTTTTAATATCTGAGATAGGTGAACAAATAGCCTTAAATGCATACAGATATGTACATGGACTAAATTATTTCCTGTTTTTCACTTCTAACTTCAACAATTTTATTTACAGAAAATGAACCTCAGGGCTAACCATGAAAACAGTCACAGGAGCCCCACATTTCACGAAGTGCATTTAAATGAACTAATTTTAAACATTAAACAACTTACAGAAAAAATATATTTTACATTTCAAAAAACTAACACAGCAGCACAAAATTGGCCCCAGAGGAAATTATCCTATACAGTGACCTGATAAACTGGACAACATTGGAAGAAAGCACTGTCAAGTGCCTGCAAATTAAACTAGTTGGATTTTCCTAACTATTTGTGCATTTAAAAGGATGGTAATAATCCAGAGCCTTGATAATAGATTTCCAAGGATCATCAGTATCACACAATGGGTCAGTGAAGCATGAGCCTAACATAGTCTCAGATCAATAGAAGATTTTTAAACTATAAAACACAAATTTTTCCAAGGCTCAATGTTTTTGTATCTTAGAGAATGAATGCTTTGTATATTTCAGAAATGAATTCTAATCAAATGCTCACAGTATAGAATATGAAATGTACATTTATAAGGTGAGAGCAAACTACTTTAGAGAAATAAAATAGGCAACGTGAAACAGACTGCATACAGAAGTGGTAGAACTTGTTTAATTAAGTATATTAATAAATCTTGGATTTCAAAATCTAAGAATCATATACAATGAAAAAATGTCAAATGGATGCTTCCAATTCTGTAATTCTATTTGAATTTAAAATATTGAATTCCAAGCACATAATAAATATTAAGAAACATAGGATAACAGAGATATGCTTACAGACACACAACAGTTTATAAAAACTGACTAACCTGTTTAACAGAAATAGTAAGTTAAGAACTGTGTGTAGCTATATTTAATGAAATGTAGGTGCTCAGAATGAGCGCAGGCACATTAAAACATTCATTTTGGAATGGAATTATTAATAAAATAAGACATTTTTTTAATATACGCAGAAACTGGAGAGATACATTGAAAAAAAATAAGTGAAACAGTATAAATATTATATATATCATAACAACATACCTCGTAGAAGCTGATATTGTATTTGTATATGATCCTTACACCAGACAAGCAACTACAGAAATGAAGGGGTTGGTCCAAGGCAATGTGTGGTTGGGTCTGGTTATAGTGTACCTGTTAGTTGTTAAATCCTGTTTACATACACTGCACATTTGTGGTGTATGGTACAAAATAGGGTTGATTAGAGTTGGCTCCTATTCATTCTTCTTTTGCAGCAAGGTTTACAATTCATATTGCAAGAAAAATATCAAAGAAGAATGCATAACAGATGAGAAAAATATAATGGGTCTTCAGAACACAACTGTTCTTTCATCAAACTTCAGTTCAGATATAATCGTGCAAATTAATTTATGTAGACTTTGATTTTTTGTAGATTCTTGGATAAAACCTTTAAATAGTGTGTGAGCTGTTCTGTCCTCTTGGTTCATATATTGGGAAAGAGGGGTATCTACTCTGTGAGTGAAATTATAGGTAAGATAATTTTGTGAGAGTTGGGACCAGTTTTTTCTCCATAAATATATGGACTATTCTACTATTGTCTCTTTGTATAATAAGGAATATCAACAGAAAACTCTAAAAAAAATATAAGAAATAAAAGTGGTAATTTTAGAGCATATCAATAAAAGTTATGTTTTATTTCCTGATCCATTAGGAATAGTCAGGATATATAAACGTGTATATAATATACCATGGAAATCTCTCTACTAGTTATAAAGGTGTGCTCTTTTTCTTTTTCTCCTATTTACAGTTTATACCACTAGTGAGAGATCTGAACCTACCCTTATGTAATTATAGACATTTTCATACTACTCTTATAGTCACATACCTATGATCCAATAAGGTTTGGCAATATATGGTGTAACTTATTTGATGCATAGTATTGATGGCACATAATTTCCAGCTATTCTTCTGCTTGATAACATCAATTTTTAATCAGCATAAGTTTAGTGACATGCACACATATGTTTACAGCCATAAAATCCATGAAGGGATGAATATACAGGATGATGATGAATATACAAAAAAAATATTGTTAAGTAATTGTTATTTGAGACCATCTTGCAAGGGTGATATCATTGATGGAACGGCTATCTAATAACCACAGTGTATATATATTTAGCTTACATTATATGGTAGCCCTGCTTGCAGATGAAGAAGATGCCTTCATGAAGTTGAAATTGCCTAAAATCAAATTATAACAAAGAAAAAGTTAAAAACTAAGGGATAGGAAAAACAAATATTGAATGCACCATCTCTTCTCAACGGAATTCCTCAGTGACCATCAATTGGTGAAATGTTAATAATACCCATACATGTCCACAGTGAAGAGGATCATGGACCATGTGATGGTACATAGTCACATAGTTACAAAATATCATCTTCACATAGACCATGATCAACACTCTGTAGCCAGACTTGACTATTTTCACATTTGGACCAATGCTGTCGAGAAGGTTGAAATTCGGTGATGGGAGGAAGAAGTAGTAGCAATTGAGGAAAGGACTGGGTGCCAGTCCAGAATGAGGGCGCAGGCACAAGTCCTTTCTCCTCCTCCTGAGACCTATCCTAGTAGGCGGGGGAACAAGCATAAACATCTGGCTTCACCAGAGCCAACATACCTGCCTCAGGCTCCATTAAAAATACAGTCCTCCTGCCAGCTGAAATTAGAGAACTTGCCCTCTAAATTTGGACAGGGATCCTGCCCTGCCTGCTTTGTCTCTGAGGCCTGTCCCTCCCCACCACTACCGCCTCTAGGATAAAGCCTTTCCTCCTCGGACCCTGAGGTAATTGTACTTATTCCTATGGGTGCATCCCTCCCTCTAGCTCACCTCTGTGTCCCCCCTCTCTCTCCCGTGTCTCTTCTCTCCTCTCCCTTCCCTGTGTCTCTTCCCCCTCCCTTATTACCCTCCTCAACCCCCCTCCTCATTCTCAACCTCCCTCCTCAACCCCACTCCTCATCCTCAACCTCCCTCCTCATCCTCTCTCCTCATCCTCAACCTCCCTCCTCAACCCCCTCATCCTCAACCCCCCATCCTCAACCCCCATCCTCAACCCCCTCCTCAACCTCCTCCTCATCCTCAACCGCCCTCCTCATCCTCCCTCCTCATCCTCAACCTCCCTCCTCAAACCCCTCATCCTCAACGCCCTCCTCAACCCCCTCCTCAACCTCAACCCCCCTCCTCATCCTCAACCCCCTCCTCACCCCCCTCCTCATCCTCAACCTCCCTCCTCATCCTCCCTCCTCATCCTCAATCCCCTCATCCTCAACCCCCTCCTCACCCCCCCATCCTCAAACCCCTCCTCAACCTCAACCCCCCTTCTCATTCTCAACCCCCTTCTCAACCCCCCTCCTCATCCTCCCTCCTCATCCTCCCTCCTCAACCCCCTCATCAAACCCCCTCCTCAACCTCCCTCCTCAACCCCCCATCCTCATCCTCCCTCCTCAACCCCCCATCCTCAACCCCCACCTCAACCCCCCTCCTCAACCCCCTCCTCAACCCCCCTCCTCATCCTCAACCTCCCTCCTCATCCTCCCTCCTCAACCCCCCCATCCTCAACCCCCTCCTCAACCCCCCATCCTCAGTCTCCCTCCTTAACCCCCCTCAACCTCCCTCCTCAACCCCCCATCCCCATCCACAACCCCCTCCTCAACCTCCCTCCTCAACCCCCTCCTCATTCTAAACCCCCCTAAATACTTCCCCCTCTCCCCTCACTTACCTGCTTCTGCTCAGGCCTCCGCTCCTTCTTGACCCGGGGCGCATGTGACGTCACATGCGAGCCTTGTCATTAGCATATAGCGGGTGCCGGAACCCGGTATATGCTAATCACGTGGTGCGCATGTGACGTCACGTCATTAGCATGTGACGTCACATGTGCGATGCATCAAGAAGGAGCGGAGGCCGGAGCAGAAGCAGGTAAGTGAGGGTAAAGGGAGAGGGGGAGGTATTTAGGGGGGTTAGAATGAGGAGGGGGTTTTAGGATGAGGAGGGGGTTTTAGAGTGAGGCGGGGGGGTTTAGAATGAGGAGGGTGGGTTGAGGATGAGGAGGGGGAGAGAAAGAGACACAGGGGTTAGAGAGACACAGTGGGGGTAGAGAGACACAGGGGGGTAGAGAGACACGGGGGGGTTAGAGAGGCAGGGGGGTTTAGAGAGACACGGGGGGAGAGTGACTCGAGTATAAGCAGAGGGGGACCTTTTTAGCCTTAAAAAAAGGGCTGAAAAACTCGGCTTATACTCGAGTATATACGGTATGTGGAAAAATAAAAATGTATGTTTTTTATATGTAAGAGTATAGGGTGGGGAGGGTGGATGGTGTGGCCTAGCATTATGCTTATCTATGTGGGATGTTAATCTATGTGTGTGTAAATGATATGTTAAAAGTGATTATGTGTTTTGTAAATCAAGTGTAAAGTAATTATCCTATTAAGGAAATAATTAAAATAAGTAGAAACCGTAACTGTAAACCCTGATATTGCACTTTCCAGTACTCTCCAGTTCATTTGTGAAAATCTACAACACAGTTAACTCTGGGTGGGGAGACTCACAAATGTATTATCTCTCCTTGTCAATTAAAATAATTTGAGTACTTAGATATTAAACATTCCAGGGCAGCCGTCTTCTAATATCTACCAAAAGCCTCACTAACTCACCAGGAAGACCCATAATATTGGGACTACCCTCTACAGCCAATAGTCACTTCTCTAAAATCATATAGTAAAAACGGCCTCATCTCTGCAACATCTTGCTGGATCAAGAATGGAAACCCAATTTTCAATGGGTCACCTTAGATGTGTTGTCGCTCTACACATCAATTCCGTAAGATTTAGGTATGGCAGCCATCCAGCAAGTACTGGATGACTTTGATAATATGCAGCCACATTACATTCGCACAACATGTTAAAATGTAGTCTGTAACATAGATCTTAGAGAAATTTGCTATTGAATTGGACCTGTAACGCAGTCCGCAGACGACTTGTGGGTTAAAACGCAGCAGGGCCGAAAAAAGCCTACGTGTTGAGCAATGTTGAACTTCACGACTGTAAATCCTTTGATCTGTTAAGCCCATAACCGCTACTTGGTCAAGTTAGCTATTCAATTGCAATGTGTTTGTAAAGACGCCATGTCATGCAAGCCCGTTCCCCACAAATGGAGGCAGAAACATACAGCTTCCAAATAAGACCATGCCATATTAACCCTTTCTCACTCACTGAGACTCTATTGTGGACCCTAAAATATTAATATAATTGCATATACATCTCATCATAGCTACATGCGGGAACACAAATAGTGGCCATATTTCCCCGCCACATCACATAGATCAAGTACCCGTGAACATTTGATTATTTGTTGTTCAGTCCCTGTGACCCTATGGACTGCAGCACATTTAGCTAGGTCTCTGCTTGTGCTGTTCCACAAAGTTTGCATGCCAAATATTCTGGAGTGGGTTGCCAGTTCCTTCTCTAGTGAATTGGGATTTGTCTGACCTCTCTGCTATCACTTGCCTACCTAGAGTGACCCTACATGGTATAGCTCACAGCTTCATTCAGGTACACAAGGCCCTTCACCACCACCACTTAGCAATCCACACTCATGTAAATTGATGAATAGCAGAACAGATTGGGAGGTAACCAAAATACTTGTTTAATATTATAAAAACTTCACTTCACATAATAGTAATACAAAGGGATAATTTTAGTAGAGAATTTGATTGAGGATAATAAGGAATTACAAAGGTAGTTAACACAGTTCACACTGTGAAATTCATGATAAGTACAAGGTCACAATAAGATATCATTTGAAAACGTTTAAAAATATATAAATATTTGGGAGAATAATATTTTACTTTATAATTAGCTGTAAATGTATATTTCTTTTGGAAGAGGAGAATTGGGTCGAAAGGTATATAAAAGTCTCTTATTCATATATTCCCAGAAATAATTGGTTTTATCTTCCTCCCCCATCAGAGATTGATAAAAAAAAGGGCACATAATATAGGGATTGTTAAAGTAAATAGCTATTCGCAAAATGAAAACCTGCTGCTGAACCAAATTGGAGTTCATTAATGCTAAGTTTCCGCCCGCCATTTCAAAGTAAGGCAGCCGCTGGGAAAAGAATTAAGGGAGGGAGCTTTTGACCGGGCTGAGGGCTAAGGGTAGATGTAGGTTATGGGTGGTTCTTAGTGGAAGGGTATAAGTATGGGTGTTCTCCCGCCATTGGTCACTTGTGAGTCATCCCAGGAGGAAGTAGTTCCCTCCTTCAAGTCCCCCAAGCATGGCGACCCCTATAGTGGACTCCCTGATTAGGCAGTTAAAAGAACAAGTGGCCTGCAATGGGCCTGGATGGTTGCAGACAGTGGTGGCGGCCATAAGAGAGGCAGGTGGCAGCATAGCCGCAGGAAGCAGTGATCAACCGGGGACACGTGAGGCCAGGCAGGAGGAGAGAAGAGGACGTCCGGCCAAAAGAACGAGACCCCCCGGAGAGACTGAGCCTGGAAGCTCGCTGGTTAACAGACTCGGAATCATCCGGCTCCCGCACTGGACACAGGAAGCGCAGGCATCTGGAGTTGGTGGAGAATATCGGTAGAGGTGGTAAGGAAAGGAGGACAGCGGTATTCTCTACTTACAGGTGTAGCAGGCCAGCAAGGTGTGACAGAAGGACAGAGAGGAGGTCTTCGTCGATCAACAGCAGTATTAGGTGTACGCCCTCCCCAGCTCAGAGGTTAGGGTCCAGGAGATGGTCAGCGGAGCACAGGACGGTGGATGGTGAGCATGATCATAGAGATAGGAGCAGGGAGAGGTGTGTTAGTCGTTACAGATACCGGCCTGGAGAGAGGAGCTGAAGGGAGCAATCACTGCCTTCCGGTGAGGACAGGAGGGGGAAGAGGTGAGATGGATGACGACAGTAGCAGAAGGCGTCCGTCCTCTGTCATAGGAAAGGATAGTAGAGAGGTCGGCAGCAGGAGCAGAGGGCTTCCAGCCGCAGCCACAGGGCAGGTTGACAAAGAGACCAGCAACAGGAGCTGAGGGCATCCGTCCACGGGTGGAGGAAAGGATGTGGGAGTGAGAGGCAGCAGGAGCGGAGTGCGGCGATCGTCAAGGGGGGGACAGGTTACCAAAAGAAGCAGAGCAAATACAGGTGTTACTGCCCCTTCGTTATCTACTGACAGGAGGTATAGTGGTGAGTGTGTCACAAATACACAGGGTAATGTTGCTGTAGGTGGTAGTGTGCAGGAGCTGGTGGTAAGTTTACCAGGACTGTTGTCTAAGTTTGCAAGTGGGAAGGATCTGGGCCCAGGTGGGTCAAGAAATGGGAGGGAGCAACACTCAGTTGGTAGTCGGGGGTTGTCCTCCAATGGGGAAATAGTGGATCAGGGTGTAGAGGTAGGGGTGAAGGATGTTGAGGCAACCAAGACTCCAGCGGGGGGAAGTGGTCAGGTGTCAGTGTTAAAGGTTGCAGATACGGCAATGCAAAAGTCAGCTGTATGTTCAATTGCCCCCATTGGGGACATACATCCCGAAAGAAGTAAAAGAGAATATATGGAACCGTAAGTTTATAGAAATATTTTCATTAGACAGTTTCTTTGAATTTAAACATGACGACAAAAAAGATGAAGTAAAAAAAAGAGGAGGAGGAAAGAAAGAGAAGGTATAGGAAGATCCCAAAAATGTTTGGTAACTGGTTACAGGCATATGTCATATTTGCAAGCATAGAAGGGGAAACATTTCCTGAGTGTTGCTCCTCCCTGTTCTTCTACCTAGATGAGATCGAAGGTATACGCAGGACTTACGGGGGTCTAGCATGGTGGCAGTATGACGAGAAGTTTAGGCAGAGGATGGTGGTTAGGCCTAATATGCAATGGGACTATAGGGATATGGGGAGTTGGCTTAAGATAGTTACACCGTTACGTCCAGGGAATGTTATGACTCCAAAGCTAGGGCAGGAGGCAGATAGTAAAAAAGGGTTTTGCTTTGCTTACGGCGAAGGAACATGTTCTAGGGGGGCTGCATGTATGTTTAAGCATAAATGCACTGAATGCGGAGGAGGTCATCCTCTTTTGCGTTGCTTCAAAAAGAAAATAAGTCAGAAAGGAGGGGAACAGGCTGAGAAAGGTGAAGAGTCCAGTGCAGTTAGAAAAGATTGTGGAGTGGCTAAAACTATAAGCTAGATTACCTGGGAGGGAGGACGCAAGGTTGTTTCAGCAAGGTTTTTTGGTGGGTTTTGAGATTCCGGCAATGAATATTGAGCCGTTGGGGAAGCCGCCTAACTTGAAATCTCCAAGGGAGTGACCTCAGTTGGTTTGGGACAAGTTGTTGGGGGAGGTTCAAAAAGGTAGAATGGCGGGTCCTTTTGAGGCGGTCTCCTTGCGTAATTTGAGGATTTCTCCGCTTGGCATGATTCCCAAGAAAGAGATAGGCGAATTTAGGTTAATTCACCATTTGTCATATCCTAGGGGCATGTCGGTAAATTATGGTATGGACAAGGATTCGGTGTCGGTTAAGTACTCATCAGTGAAGCAAGAAGTTAAGTTGATCAGGGGTGCAGGTAGAGGCGCTTGGTTAGCTTAGGTTGATATTAAATCTGCATTTAGATTGCTGCCAGTACATCCGGATGTGCATCATCTCTTGGGGTGTCATGTTCAGAACAGTTACTTTGTGGACTTATGTTTACCAATGGGTTGTGCAATATCCTGTTCATATTTTGAGAAATTCAGCACTTTCTTACATTGGGTAATTTGTCGTAGGACAGGTTTGTATTCGGTTGTTCATTATCTTGATGATTTTTTATTTATTGGTTCGTATGATTCTCAGGATTGTTTGAGTTTATTTTGGGAATATCAGGTGTTAGCGGGGGTATTTGGTATCGAGTTGGCGGCGGAAAAGTCAGTTGGCCCATGTCAGGCATTGCAATTCCTGGGTATACACATTGATTCTGTGGCATTTCCATGGGAAAAAGTAGTCAATTTAAGGAGGGCAGTGCGGGAAGTTGAGGTCAGCAAAGAAAGTTAAGTTGCAAGCTTTGCAGTATTTGTTAGGAAAGTTATACCCATCGGGCGCATATTTGCAAGGAGGTTATCATTAGCCAAAGTGGGGGTCAGGCAGCCTCATCATCACATAAGAAGACTTGAGAAACACAGGGCGAATTTGAGAGTTTGGGATTTGTTTTTGCAGAATTTAGATGGGAAAACGTAATGCTCAGGAATCCGATTTCTAACGAGGCATTAGAGTTATTTACTGATGCATCAGGTTCCATAGGTTTGGGGGTATATTTTGGGGGGCATTGGTGCCCAGAACCTTGGCCAGTTGCATGGAGAGGAGAAAAAGGTTTGAAGAACTTGACGTTTTTAGAGTTGTTCCCAATTGTGGTGGCAGTTACGTTGTGGGGGGAAAGGCTACGGAATCAACATGTGGTTTTTAGGGGAGATAATTAGAGTGTGGTGCAGGTGATCAATTCAATCACTGCCTCTTTGCTGCCAGTAGTGAGATTACTGCGGCAATCGGTATTGAAATGTCTGGTGAGGTCTGCCCACATTATGGGTGTAAAAAACGTTATAGCAGATGCGTTGTGTAGGGAACCATGGTCACGTTTTAGGGAAGCGACGCCACAGGCTGATGTTGAACCATCCGCGATCCCGTTCGATTTATGGAGTATAGGAGTTTAGGGGAGATGGTTTGTTAGGGTTCCAGGCCGTGATATATATATATATATATATATAAAAAAAGAAGAAAAGATGTGGATCACATGTTGTTTGGTATTAGACAATTGTTAATCAAAATTGAAATGTGTTGTTTGTATTTGTTTTTTCAGGGCAACCTTTACATTTATGGATTGTGGAACACTCATTCATTTATTGGGCAAGAAGGGCAGCAGGCATCAGAGAAAACGATCGTCGGTTGAGTTTCCCGGAGGAAGTGTTGCTAGTGAAGTGGTTTGGCATCAGGGGGATGAAATGGGAACAAGTGTTATTGACAGTAGTAGGTCTGGCCAGGCCTGTTAGTACTTCATGCAGGAGGGAATGATTTGGGTTTCATCCCTATGAAAGATTTTATTAGGCTAATGAAAAGGGATGTGTTAAGACTTTTAGAGTTATTCCCGGGGATATTTATCAATTGGTCTCAAATGACTCCTAGGCTGCATTGGAGAGGGGCTAAGGATCACAATCGTATGGATAAGACTAGGTGCAGAGTCAGCAAAATAATGTCCTCGTTCGTAAGGAAAAAACGTTTTTTTTTTCTATCAGGCATAACGACTTGGAGATTGCTGACAACAAAGCATACTTCCTGAAAGATGGGGTGCACCTTAATGAAGTGGGGCTGTCATTGTTTAATTATTCCCTTGAGGTGGGTATTGACCAGGCCATGGTGTCTTTTGGCGGTGCTGAGTCCAGTGGGCTTGTGGCGGGCGGGGGTGCTGCATCACCCTAGGGGGAAGCTCATTAGCCGGTTAGGTTTCCGGTAAATGGTTGTTGCTAGAGGTCCTTTGGACACGGGGTTCCTTTGGCCCTCTAGCTGGGTGGTGAGCTCCTTCCATGTAAGGGTGTGCAGCTACCTCTTGCCTCACCCACATTAACCCCTTGCAGTGGGGGTCCCCGATAGGGCATCAATCGTGATCCCACTGCATTAAAAAATTCAAATTTCCTGCCTCGCAGGTCCTTTAAAGATCGTAAGGGTACTGAAAGGGCCCACGCTAAAAAATATTAACCCCTGCCACAGGGGTACTATAAGTACCCCACATGCACCTAAAATTAACCCCATCACTCATGGGGCTTTAAACAGAGCCCCATGAACACTTAATTAACCCTATAACTCATGGGGCCCTTAACCATAACTATACCCCATTAACCCATACTAAACACTATCTAACCCTAACTGGGCCTATCCCACCCTAACTGGGCCAATCTAACCCTAACTCTGCCTATTTAAACCTATCTGGACCTAATAACCCTAACTCTGCCTATTTAACCCCATCTAGCCTTATTTAATCCCATCACTTATCGGGGTCTATATAGACCCCCATAAGCCTCCATCTAACCCCATCCCTTATGGGGATGTATACAGACCCCGTAAGCCTCTGTTTCAACCCAATCAGTCCCAAAAGACCCTTATAGGACAATGAGAAGCCCATAAGTGCCATGAGGGTCCTCCACTACCAATCTGACTGCAGCCAATCAGAAGGTGCAGATGCATTCAGCCAATCCCATTGGACATGGTGGAAAGGTAAGTTTAATAGTGTATTTGTGATATTTATTTACTATATGTAATGTTTAATTCTGTACTAATCTGATGTTTCTTTTTCTTTTCTTTTGGCCCAGTTAGGGTGAGATAGGCCCACTTAGGTTTAGATAGGGTTTAGTATGGGTTAATGGGGTTTAGTTATGGTTAAGGAGTTCATGGGGTATAGTTAGGGTTAATAGTTTAGTGTAGTGCTTAGAATCTGTCATGGGGGTCCTGGAGGACCCTCATGGCACTTTTAGGGTTAACCTAGGGCTACCTAGGGCTAATAGTCTATATAGACCCCTATTGGACTGATGGGGTTAATTATAGTCTCATGGGGCTCTGTATAGAGCCCCATCAGTTATAAGGTTTATTAAGTGCTCATGGGGCTGAGTATAGAGCCCCATGAGTTTTAGAGTTAATTAGGAGCTCATGGGGCTCTGTTTAGAGCCCCAAGAGTGATAGGGTTAATTTTAGTCTCATGGGCCCTGTATAGAGCCCCATGAGTTGTAGGGTTAATTAAGTGCTCGTGGGGCTCCTCTAAAGAGCCCCATGAGTGATGAGGTTAATTTTAGGTACCTGGGACTACTTTTTGTACACCCCCCCCCCCCTACCGCGGCAGGGGTTGATATTTCTTTAGCACTTTAAGGACCCCAAGGCAGTAAAATAAGATTTTTTTAAATGCAGCAGGGTAACTATCGATGCCGATCAGGGACCCCTGCTGCAAGGGGTTAATGTGGATGGGCTGCTGGGGTCTCTACGCAAAAAAATTGTCTTTTGCAAGGACCGAGGGAACTATCAGGGCTAATTTAATGAGGCTGATAATATGGGTGGGTAAAATTAATGAGCGGTATTTTACTGTTGTAAATATTTACCCCCCTAATATACATCAATTGAGATTTGTGAGGAAAATCTTTACGCAGATAATTAGGATATGTAATGGTTCTATTATTTTATGTGGAGACTATAATATGATGCTAGATCCCACTTTAGATAGAGCCTGTTAGCTCCATGGAATAATTAAGGGATATATGGATGTGTCATTAAATCCATGAAGATGACAAATCACTGTAATTCCTGGGCACAACAACAGTTATCAACCAATAGAGAGTCCACGTATTGGTGTGCCCACTGTAGCCCTCTCTTTGAGCATCAAGGAGGTCTGGGTCCAGTGGCGAGTAAGAGGCAGGGGCGTCGGCACCATTGGAGAAGTAAGTGGAGGAGCAAGCCCCTGCAGAGCAGGAACTGGCGCAGGGGGAGGAGGAGAGAAGCAGAGCCGAGGAGGAGAATGTAATATTGCTAGTGGGGTCACCATCAGGACCACCAGCCACACCGCCAGGATTCAAACCCACTATCTCCCTCCTTCAGAGACTGAGCCTATAGCCAGGGCCCTCCCACTGGAGGGACCATACCAGCTAGCCACCACCTCCTCCTCCCCACAGCAGTGCGCTGGACTGGCCACAACCACAACTGGGCCCAAAAGCATCACCGCCTGTAATGCAGCAGGCTCCAGCCGGGCCACAGACCCGCCCCACTCAGACACCACCTCCTCACCAGGCCACGTCCCAGGGGCCTCCATCCCCAACATCAGGCCATGCTGCGCAGGCAGAGATGCTGGCCCTGATGCGGCAGGAGTTGGAGAGTCTTCAGGGGATCCAGTCCAGCATCTCCGCCAATCATATGGAGGTCATGCGCAGCTTGTCCAGGTGCAATATGGAGGAGAGGAGGCACCACCTGATGACTGAATACTACCTGGCCGGGCTGCTCAGGATTTGGCCGGTCCAGAGCGCATTCCAGGGTGTCACAGCAGAAGCCATGCAACGAGCTCTGTTCCCGGCCTCGCCTCCTCCACCCCAGAGCCTGCCCCCCCCCCCACCTACAACCACTAGGGATACATCGGCTGTCCACGTGGGATTTGGGCCCTGTGCATAGGCCTAGGGGCTGAGCAGATGTTTGTGTCTTCCTAACAGCACTCCTCAGTGACAATCTATTGGTCACAAAGTTAACCTAACCTAGCCTGGCTATAGAGTCTTGGATCTTGGCCTATGTGATGGTGATATTTTGTATGTAGATGGCTACCGCCTATCACATTGTCTATGATCCCCTTCTCTGTGGACACGTAGGGTTCTGTTGAACATGTCCCCAATTGATGGTCACTGAGGAATGCTGTTGAGAAGAGATGCTTCAGTCCCTATCTTTTTTTAAGGCTTAATTTTGTAGCTGTTATTTTTTGTTTGTTTTCTTTTAGGTACAATTCAGGTCCATGAAGGCATCTTCTGCATCTGCAAGCATTGTGAAGGAAATGTATGTGGTGTAAGGTTTTCACAGTTCCTCTCAGTTAGACATTCCTTCAATGATAGACCCCCCCCCCCCCTTAACATGTAGCTCCCACAATCTTAAAGCTATCATATAGCCAGACATCTAAGACATGATTGTTATTAGCTTAAATGTAGACTAATACCGCTGTGGCGGAGGACTTGCAATGTCTCCCAAGGGCATGTTAATAACAGCTAGCATTAATATATGCACTAGTGAAGCATGCAATCCTGACCTCAATATTAGTTCGAGAACAGATCTTTGGGTCTGATGTAAGTAACAGTGAATCTGGCTTCTGACCTTTGTGTCCTCTCCGTGTTAATGGGTATTTTCCCATATTGATGATTATCCAGAGACCTAGCTAATAGTAAATATTGCAGATGGGAATCAGGTGAGTTGGTGCATTGTTACAGTTACAGTATATAGCACTGTACTGTACTGTACATGAGTGTACCTACATGGTATAGCTCACAGCTTCATTGAAGTACACAAGCCCCTTTACCACCACCACTTAGCAATGCTGAAGGGGACCAGGGGGACATACAACACACAAAACTACTCTAACCCATCAGGAGGGGACGCAAAAACAAGTGGAGGCTGAGCAGAGGCACTTGGATCAACAGCCAACTTACCTCCATCAGGGATAATCTATGCTACAGCCATCCTGGAAAGTCCCACGCCATTGCTGGTGGCCATGTACCAAGATGTATACCCATTCCCATTTGGTGACCTCCCTTTATGTTTTGCTATTCATCAATTTACATTAGTGTGGTGTATGTTCCCCTAGTCCCCTTGTGGATTGTTAAGTGTTGGTGGTGAAGGGGCTTGTGTAGAGAATGAGAATGTGAGTGCTGTCATGAAGGGCCACTGTAGGTGGGCAGGTCATATCAGAGAAATCAGACAAATCACAGTCCACTAGAGGAGGAACTGGCAACCCACTTCAGTATTTTTTGCATGAAAACCTTGTGGAACAGCACAGGCAGAGACCTAGCTAAATGTGCTGCAGTCCATAGTGTCACAGAGAGTCCTACACAACTGAAGCACTGCACAACAAATAATAAAATGTTCCCCTGGTACTTGATATATGTGATGTGGCGGTGTAATTTGGCCACTATTTGTTTTCCCAATATACAGGTGATGAGCGAGATGTATATGCAATCATATATATATTCCAGGGTACACATTAGAGCCTCTGTGAGTGAAAAAGGGTTAATGTGGCATCAGTTTCATGTTTTTGTGTTGCTATTTAATCAGGCAGTGTGTCTTTAATTGCATTATGCAGGTTGCAGCATGGCTTTTCCTATTGGCATATGCATGACCATTCCAACATATGATGCAATAATAATAATTTGAAATGCCTATTTTGTATTTAGGGATTGTTGTGCAAGTAATTGTAATGCCTTTCAATGCTTTTCCCATATTTTAAAGTCCACTGCTGTGTTTATATTGTCTTTTACATTGATGAGAGCTTGTCGACAGCCGGTAGGGTTTTTCGTCCTGTAACCCGCAAATCATTTGCTGGTAGCTGTCAGAGGCCAATTTAATAGCCGTAAGTTGGGGGAATTTTATAGCACTGTTTGTGTGCTCCAAGATTTGCAATTTTTTCTATGGGCTCCTGGGAGGAAAGATTTATTTGGAATAAGATTGTATGATGGTTCCGATTTATAGACAACATGATATCATTGTGATTTGGGATAGAGACAGAGAGAGGACAAACTCAACAACTTTCTCCAAATTCTTTGAATTTGAGTTGCACCATGAATTTCCATAAACAGGAAATACCTTTTTTTGGAAGTGATACTGGTGGGAGAAGAAACTGGAATCTTCTCATGTCTATATTCTAAACCAATGGATACAAATGGCCTCCTACATGCCAAAAGTGGACATTTTAAGAAATGGATCCACAATATACCATATAGTCAATTTCAATCTTTGAGATGGAATTATACTAAAAATTAAGATTTTTAAGAAGGAAAGTATAAAATTAGAAAAGAGGTTTAGAAAGAAAAACTACCCTCTTCTAGTTGTAAAAGAAGCATACAATAAAACAAAGTGAATATAACAAATATAACTCCTAAAGAAAGAAATGAAGAAACAACATAAGATCTATCCAAACAGGTTCCTCACCAAGTATAATGCCGCATAAAAAGACCTTCAAGAAAGTCTCAAGAAGCTGTGGCCTGTATTAAGAGGTGACGTATTTCTAAAATATACATTGACTGATTAACCCCTTATCACCTACAAGCATAATACAAACGTAAAAAAATAGCTGGCGCCTAAAATATGATATTAAGAACATGAAACCATCCCAGAATTGGATGAAAAATATTACGGTATGTGTAAGCTGTATGTGAGGAGAACAAAAAGAGCTTTAAAAACCTGCTTTTCATGAACACCGATATACAGCATGTGTAAGCTGTAAAACTAAGAAATGCAATGCATGCAAATTTAAAAAAACAAAACAGAAAAGATAAGATCCCCTCTACCAGTAAACATAAGACGTTTACAATTAAATTGTAGGTCAGACTTTGTGGTTTATGTTATAACTTGTAAGTGCCAGAAACAATATGTGTGGAGAACAAAAAAAGCTTTAAAAACCTGCAAGCTTGCGAGCCTCGCATAGCGAGGTAAGCCGTTAACTCGCAGCACTTAGGCGACAAGCGCCGAAGGGCGCTCATCGCCTGCATGCCTCGCGTAGCGAGGCGAGCCGCTAAAGCACTAAAAGTGGCAGCACAAAGGCGATGAGCTCATTGCCTGCTCGCCTCGCAAAGCAAAGGCAATGAAACACGCGGGACTTAGCCACCAAACACTTAGTAGACGCAGGATCACCAGCCTGCAAGTAGGTGACAAACGCGGGACTTAAAAAAAATAAATTACGAGACGTAGGATTTTGAAAAAGAAAATACAATATAGGAAAAATACTAGATTAACAGCTGTATTGCGCAAACCAAAAACACACTAAATGCACAAAAAATACAACAAAAACATCACACACAGCATGGGGAAACAGCCAGGACGTCCAGGAGTGAGGTGGAACGAGATTTTAAGTTGATTTTCACGAGTTTAGGCACTCGAAAATCCCCTACGCGAAGAAAAACATGGGGGCTAAAAAAAATGAAAAAGAGGCTATACAACCCTGGACTGCGCAAATCACTGCTAATCGCATAGTACTTTCACACAGGAACGGAAAAGGTAAAGAATACACTATTACACAGTAAAAAAAAATACGAGATAGGAAAATACTAGGTTAACGGCCAAACCGCTCAAACCAAAAAGCCCACTAAATACACAAAAGAATACAACAAAAACATCACACACAGCACGTGGGAACAGCCAGGATGTCTGGCAATGAGGTGGAATGCAAATTTAAGTCGATTTGGACGAGTTTCGCCTAAACGAGAAAACAAATAGCCGCCAAGAAAATGAAAACGAGGCTACTCGACCCTGGACCGTGCAAAACACTGCCAAAGGCGTAGCACTTTCACACAGGAATGTATGAACTACAACATACACTATTACAAATGACGGAAAATGCTTGTGAGCCGCGTAACACATTAATAACATTACGAATCTACAATGGGGCTTTACACAACTAAACCAACGGTTTGCCCTAGCGCACACAGCCTATTTCTAATGCACAGTTGGGACATTCATTACACTTTATCATCAGGGCACCAACACTCAAACTGTACATTGTATGCTGCAGGAAAATACAAACAGATTGTTAGCCCTTTAGGCTATTGATTGCTGGATAGGATATATTAATTACAAATAGGTAAAGTATATTAATTTATTCAGTAACTAATTAATTCATTATTAGTTAACTAAATATAGATAAATACATATTTATCTTTCTGATGAGTGACAAAGGTGCTCAGAGGAGCAAAAGTACACAAGAGGAGAGGCTCGCAATGAGTGCCAAAGATCCTCAGAGTACAAAAAGCTTTACATTGTGTGTGAAACAGAATTTCCATGGCTTCAAATTGTATTGCCCCGTCATTATTGACGGGCAAGTCGCTAGTATATATATTGTCTAGCATCTAGTATTTACATCCTGAATACATATACTTTGAATATATACTCCAATATATGTGTCTTTATCTACATTGCATAAAATTCTCCCATATTGGATCTGATTATATTTGACATAAATTGTTCTGCAAATTTACTATGTCTATGTTGTTTTATGTTTTATTTTTTCCCTGCATAGATATGGAAGCAAGCTTGCCAACATTGTAATGTTTATATACTGTTCTATGCCTTCTATTAACCCCTGTAAATGTGTGTATATATGGTTTTATTGTTAAGAAACACACTCAGGTTTGCTCCAAGCAAAGCAGAGGGGATGGTGCGCTGCCGATCCTGTGCACAGCTAACCATTACTACCTTTTCTGCCTAGAAACCTGGGATACCAGTGTGTGATTAGCTAACTAGTTGCCATGACAATGATTACACACCAGAGGCATGCATAGACGCCATTTTCCAGCACTGTTGGCGCCTTTAACAGTATATTTACTCATAGAGGGTGAATCACAGGCTGCAAGAGCCACTATACATTTATTATAGTTTATTTTACTGACATATGTATGTTATTACCATTGAGAAAGACTGCTTGATCAGTTGAAATCTGTTTAGTTTTATTGTATCTGCATTTGTGGTTCTAAAGTATCTACATGAGCATCTTCTATGGACCAAATATTTCTTGATATCTACTTATAGGCCTTTTTTAAATATGCCAGTTACACTCTGTGAACCAGAACTATTAACAGTTGAAGAGGTGCATTCTAGATATATCCCTGTACATAAAGAGGTCCTATTTATGATGAAACCTAGTGACTACCCTATCTACAAAAGCCTGTACTATTAGGACCATATAGCCCTTAGAGTGTGGGTCTTTTACACCTAGAGGAGATTTTGTTGATCTGAGCTTACCTGATATAAATCACCTAGATCCAGAGGGTCTTTTTTTCTCTCTATATATATTGTTCTTACGCTTTGGCTACTAAGGAGCATTCCTTCCCTGTTGGGGATATCTAAGAGAAGATACATTGTGACATGTGCACCAGGATTAGTATCCCTATGCTATTAATATACCTCACATTTGTTTGAGGTGCAACTATTTGTTATCATTTGATTCATCAAATACATTTTAACTATACTACACCATCAGGTTCCTTTTTGTGCTTCCTTACCCCTACACCCCTCTTTTACTTTTCCATTTGCTGTGTCACAGCAAGAAATTCACTAGATTGAGATGATTGGTGTAAGTTTTCAAGTGTCACATAATGGATTACCCTCAATATTACTGACAAGCATACCCACAGTTGAACGTAGTGAAGGGAAAGGGGGTTTTGACCCTGCCTAGAGACAAGGGAGTTAGTTGGAATTGATTGGTGGAGCTAGGGGTGGGATGAGTGATATATAAGGTGAGGAGAAGTGGATTGCAGGAAAGTGGAGGGAAGCATATGTAAAGGAAAGTTCCTCATGCTCCTTTGTGTATCAGTCAGGTCCTTAGAGATGGAGGGCATTATTGAAAAGCTTAAGGAGGCAGCATTTGAGAGGGGGCAAGATTGGCTGGCATCGTTGGTTCCGGTACCTGCAAGGCAGAATACTGATCTGAATCTTGTGTATCAGTTCAGCCTAGGTAACTCGTCTGGAAAGGAGGGGCTTATGCAAGGGCGAGTAGAAGTGAGGAGCAGCTGGATAGATCAGGGAGGATTATGGAAGGCCTGGGGGTTAGGTGCCAGGAGCAGAGGTCGGAAGGAGGAGGTGGTGATGAGGTCGAAGTGGAAGCAACTAGGAGCATCATGAGAAGAGAAGAGAGCCAGGGGAAGGCAGAGGGAGTGTTGAGCCAGCATATGTGAGACATAACTTCTGCTGGGATCCTTGGAAGGCAAAGGGGGGAGAGCAAAGTGGAGAGCAATTGAAGCTGAGCAGCATTCCCTGCCTAGTGTCCAGAGTCAGAGGGAGGTCAAAGAAAGAAGCAGCCAGTGAGCGGATCAGGCAACATCCCAGCCTTAAAAAGTCACTAGGACTGGGGCGAGGGTAAGTGAATATAATCTTAGCATGGATGTGGAGGACATGGATCAGGAGGAGTGCAGGATGGGGGTATTGGGCCCTAGGGAGGGGTCAAAGGGCATCTCCGCTGGGAATAACAATGTTTATTGTATCACAGCTCAAGCAGGAAGCTGGGAGGAGTGGAGGTCTTCTGAGGAGAGACCGGTTTGTGCTCACAGGCAGAAGCCTGATACCTGGATGCGCAGCAGATCACCTTGCAGGGGCGGAGCATCATTGGATCATGGAGCAGGTATGGCCAGGTGGAGCTGCCGGGGCTATGAGTCAGAGAGGCTTTGGCACAGACAGGAGTGATAGGCGTGAGGATATTAACGGCGGATCAAGGCATGTCAGAAGGGAGCATCGCAGGGGGCTCAGCAGAGAGAGGAATAGGTATGCTAACTGTGGGAATAGGAGAAGTTTATCCCGTTCCAGGAGAGCACCGACCAAGGAGGCAGGAGCTCCATAATTTATGGGTACTAAGAAAGTGCTTGTCTAATATTGGGCTTAACACTGCCAATTTTGGCACCCATTCATTTACGATAGGTGTGGCCACTGAGGCAGCTAGGTTGGGGCTGGGTGAGTCTGTGGTAAAAAGAATAGGAAGGTGGGAGTTTAGTAGGTTTAGGTCCTACATTCGCCAGGAATATGCTAATATTTACGAATACGTTCCCAGGTGCACCATTGGAATTGTGGCTGGTGGGACATTCCTACATTTACTGGGCATGTAGAGGACCTGATATTATAAGCAAAGGGCAGCAGTTGGGTTTCCCTCCAGAGAAAGTGCACCAATGTTGGCTGGGCATCAGGGGGGATGAGTTGGGATCAAGTTTTGGTGAATTTTGTGTCTTATGCCAGGGTTTTGGTCCCCCTCAGATACTTCTCATAAATGGAGGGGGAAATGAGTTAGGTAGGCAGGGACATGAGAAGGGATGTGGCAAGGTTGTTGGCCCTTTAACCGCACTTATTCGTCCTTTGGTCTGAGATTGTGCCGCATTGGCTAACAAATACTGAGTTGGCAGTGGTGAATAAGTGTCGGAACAAGGTCATTAAGACCATGGCAAGTTTTATAAAAAAGTTGGGGGGTATCTCAATTCGACACACTTATTTTAAAGGTCTGGAGAGTTTATCTTATTTTTGTAAGGGATGGGGTCCATTTTAAAGACGTGGGTCTTCAACTTTTAATTTTTTCACTGTTAGAGAGGATTAGGAAGGCCATGGCCTCTTTGGCAGGGGTGCAGCCTTCAGGAGTTGAAGGTGCACTGGTGGTGGGCGTGCTTGCCCATAGTTAACTTGTAAGGGACAAGTTAACAAATTGTATTGTCCTCTAGGGGCACAGGGTTCCCTGAAGGGTGGATCGAGTACAGGTGGGTGGGCAAGCACTGCTGGGGTGTTATTTTGTTCCGAATTATACTTTAATACTATACTAATAAAGCGTGCTGTGGCCTTTTACCAGCAAAACCAATTTCTGTGTCATTTGTTCAAACTGGGGGGGGGGGGGGGTTCAGTAGATAATGGTAACCCAGTTTTGATAGTGCAAGCAGCTACATAATATTGTGAGTCTACTGAACAAAATACATTCTCTTACAATTTATGTAGCTCATATTGAATGTGGCTCATAAACGCAGCTCATAAAAATATCAGATAGATAACCAACTGGTAAAGTTATACTGTAATAATATACTATATCGTGACATGGAAGCACAAGATAGGACATTGGATTTACCCATTTACAGCACCCTCCAGACATTTTCCTCTTGGCTGGTGAGTACCATCTCCAGGTAGGGTACCCTGTGAACACGACGTCACCAACTGGTGACACACAAATGACAATATGCCCTGATTCGCATTTCTACAGAGGCCATGGAGGAGGCACTTTTTATACCGGTAAGGTGTTTAGATTATCAACCCTTTAGATTGGCATATGCAACGAAGATCAGTAAGTATGAAAGGATGAAATATTTATCCAGGATGGATCCAGATTACAGTATATCCAAGAGAGCTCGGACATAGATAACTCATAAATTCATATATTATATATTAACTGTTAATTATTATACAACTAGCGAATTGCCCGTCAAAAAATGACGGCAATAAAATTTTAAGGCAGGTAATGAGATCTGAGATCCTTCGGCACTCATTGCGAGCCTCTTGGTTGTTGTATTTTTTTTTATCAGTGGCGCTTTTGCTGTTATTGTAAAGGTTGTCGCTGATCTGTTTGTGCTTATTGCAAGGCTGTCCCCTGGTATAGTTTGTGTGCTATGAGCAGCGTTGGCGCTGGTTGCGGGGCACGCAGTGAATGGCTTTTGCGTTTATTGCGATAGTGTTGTTTGTTTGTTTTTATGTTCCTGCAGCATACAATGTAGGTTTGCACTGCTGTGGAGCTGAGGTGTAAATGTCAGCAATGTGTGAAGTGTGTAGTGTAAATAGGCTGATTGCGCGAGGGTAAGCATGTGGGTAGCGGTGAATGTGTATGTGGTAGGCGGGTTTGTATGATGAAGCTTCCTTGCGTATGGTGTATGTTGTAGATTGGACGGCTTTTTGTAAATGTATTATGTGGTATTTTGTGGCTTTAGGGGTCGTGTAGCCTCGTTTTCGTTTTTTTCGGCGGCCATTTTTTCTCTCTCTTAAAAATTGTAAATTTGACTGAATTCGAGGTTTAAGCAGTGTTGCAGAGGTGCTGGGTGTCCCCCCTTTGTGTGGGTAAGGTTTTTATTTTTGTGTGTATTTTTGTGTTTTTTAATGTTTGCCGCTGTGCGCGGGTTGTCCGTTAAGGTCATATTTTTGCGAGTCCGCGGGTCATAATTGTTTTTGTGCACGTCCCCAATTTTTTTTTTTTCTAAGTCCCGCGGCTCGTAATTTTTTGTGTAAGTCCGTAGTTAGTCATTTCGTGTGTGTTTTTTTTAAACTCCTTCTTGTGTGGTCATTTGTAAGGGGTTGTGAGGCGCCGTAGAGCCTCCACCTCTAAAATGGGGCCCCTCGCTTTGCGAGGGTCCGCATTTGCTTCCTGCAATGAGCCTGCGCTTCGCGAGGGTCTGCATTTGCAGTCCGAAAGTCGTAGGGGGTCGTAGGGATGAGCGCCTATGGTGCTCATCTCCACCAGCGCAAATGAGCGCCTTCAGCGCTCCTTGCTGTCGCAATTGTAGCAGGCTCGTTACGCGAGCACGCAAAAGGCAGGCTCACCATGCAAGACCTCAAGCGTTTACAACAACCCGCATTGCTGACAACTATATATGTGATGTGGTTGAAATTAAACAAAAAAGAGAAGGAAGAGAGGATTTACTAATTATGAAAATTAGTTGATTATTGTGTATAATAAATTAATTAATAATCTCGGGTTAATATTGATATGATTATGATATAAAAAATAAGAACAAGTAATTAATTAGAACATCTGCATTTCATGTCCACTCAAATACATAATTCTTCTAAGTAATCATCACATATTATAATTGTCATACTGCGAGATGACTCACACACAGCACGGGGAGACAGCCAGGACATCTGGGAGTGAGGTTCCACGCAAATCGTTGTCGAATTTGCAGAGTTTCGGCACTCGAAAATCAGCCAAGCAAGAAAAAAAATGGCAGCCGCAAAAAATGAAAACGAAGATACACGACCCAGAAACGCTCAAAACACCGCCAGACGCGAACCACTTACACAGGAACGTACGAGGTACAAAATACACTAAGAGAAAGGATGGAAACTGCTCATGAGCCACGTAACACATTGACAATCGCCGCCAATTTACAACACTAACTGGCAACTAATAACATTACTAATCTAAAATGACTAAAGCAACGGTTTGACCTCGCGCACGCAGCCTATTTATACTGCACAATTGGCACATTGCTGTCACTTTTTCATCAGCGCAGCAACAGTCCAACTGTACATTGTATGCTGCAGGAAAATCTAAAGAGATTGTTAGCTCTTAAGGATTTTGATTGCTGGATATATTATATTTTACACTGCCGTTACTTTATGAATTCATTAATGCTTTGCACTTCCGAATATATATGTGTTCATTCAGAATTAATTATTAACGTACATTAATTTAATAAGTATTAATTAGTAATGGAAAATAAAAATGTATACTTTCCTCTGCACTAAAAAACAAAAAAAATGTTTTTCACAAGGAGAGACGCTAACAATGAGCGCCGAAGGTGCTGAGAGGAGCTAAAGTACACAAGAGGAAAAGCATACAATGAGCGCCAAAGGCGCACAGAGCCAGGCTCGGAATGAGTGCCCAAGGTCCTCAGAGAACAAAAGCTTTACATTGTGTGGCAAACAGCATTGCCATGGCTTCAAATGGTATTGCCCGTCATTTTTGACAGGCAAGTCGCTAGTAGTAATAAATAAAATCTCTAAACTGTTGATTAATGTCAAAGTGCAAGGTGACTTATTTTAGTCTCCATAAATAAATACAAGTCTAATTGTATGGGAAAGCAGGAGTTGTCATGGTAAACAGTGTATGACAGTATACACTGTGTTAACTGAGAATCAATAGCAAAAACTGTGACGATGTGTGAGAGCATGTTGACTGAAAAATAAATGTATAAATGCAGAAAAACAAACAGCATAAAAAAATGCATTTCTGCAAACGTGTCACGAGTCAAAAGGACATAAGAATTTGTTAGATTGGGCATATTCTCTGTGTAATTCTTACACTATGTAATTATTATTTTAGTGGGTCTATGGCTTTGTGAATATGACAAAAAATAAACACAAAAATATCCCACCAAAAATAAATCAACTGCTATAAAACCAGTTGTAGTTCAACACATATAATTGTTGTTTAGTCTTTCAGTCAGGTCCAACTCTCTGTGACCCTATGGACCACTGCACACCAGGCACATCTGTCAGACTGAGATTGTTGTTTGCTATAATCTTTGTCTTTTTAACGTTGAGCACCAGGCCAGTATTTGCACTCCCTTCTTTTACCCTCATTACTAGGGCCTCATTCAATTGCAATTTGGCCAATTGAATAGGGCTCTAAATAAGCACATAACATATATCTTTTAAATAAGTTTTTAATTAGTAAACATCTATCCAAAAGCAAGGTTTGCACTAACTAAAAACTTCTTTAAAAAATATATGTTATGTGCTTATTTAGAACCCTATTCAATTGGCCAAATTGCAATTGAATGAGGCCCTAGGTAAGTGGTATCATCTGCATATCTGAGGTTGTTGATATTTCTCCCAACAGTATTGATTCTGGCTTTGGATTCGTCAAGTCCGGTCCTAAGTATGATGCACTCAGCATATAAATTGAATAAATATGGTGACAATATACAACATTGTTCCACTCCTTTTGAACCACTTCTGATCATGGTTTCTTGGTCCACATTAATAGAATTTTATTAAGGGAATATTCAAAATTGAAAAAAAAAACTCTGCTAATTCAGTGTATTAAAATGAACATTGAAAAGATGTGTCATATTCAGAATTCTTGGCTAAATTGAGGGCTATGATGTCTGTCCCACTATGATGATTATAGGGCAAGTGCTGTTATAACTCCTTAAATATACATAGTTACATAGTTACATAGTTACATAGTAATTAAGGTTGAAAAAAGACTTTCAGTCCATCAAGTTCAACCTTTTAAGATCTCCTCTGATCTGCAATATACAGATTAAATATTAATTAATTAGTTCTTAATTAATTATTAATCAATTATTATTTTTTTATTTTTTTATTTTTTTAAAAATGATTAATTGTTTAAAAGCGAAAAAAAATAATTAATTCCTACCTGACCCCAGATACTGGCGATCGGATTTCTCCCTGGTACAATACTGTCTCTCTAATTATCCATGATAACCCTGAATTCCCTTTTTAATTAAAAATAAATCCAGTTTTAAAGTTATATATCGAATCTGCTGTCACCACCTCCTCTGGTAGAGAATTCCACAGAACCATTTTCTTCCTTTAAGGTGGAATCTTTTTACTTCTAACCTCAAGGGATGTCCTCATGTCAGTTGAAAACCTCTTGGCACAAAAAGCTCCCTTGACAAATCTTTATACTGACCCTGGATGTATTTTTAGAAGGTAATCATATCTCCTCTTAGATGCCAAGAAAACAATGGTTTAATTTGGTTAGTCTTTCTTCATAACTAAGCCCCTCCATTTCCCTTATTAGTTTTGTTGCCCTCCTCTGTACCTTTTCCAGCTCTAAAATGTCCTTTTTATGAAGTGGTTCCAAAATTGTACTCCATATTCCAAATGAGGGCGTACTAGAGATTTGTATAGTGGCAAAATTATATTTGCTTCACTTGCTTCTATACCGTTCTTAATACATGGTAATATTTTATTTGCCTTTGCAGCTGCTGCTTGGCTTTGAACACTGTTACCTATGTGGTTGTCCATGGCATGGCTATTTTTCCTTCCCAGATGCATAACTTTACATTTATTCGTATTAAATCTCATCTGCCATTTAGATGCCCATTCCTCAATTTTATGTAAATCCCTTTGGAGGGAAAGCACATCATTAGCTGAATTAATTACCTTGCACAACTTCGTGTCATCAGCGAAAATGGAGACACCACACTCCAATCCTACCTCTAAGTCATTAATAAATATGGTAAAAAGGAGAGGATCTAATACTGAACCCTGAGGAACCCCACTTACCACATTAGTTCAATCGGAATATGTTCCATTTACAATAACCCTTTGCTTCCTGTCTTTTAGGCAGCTCTCAATCCATGAGCAGATATTTACTGCAACTCCTGTATCTCTTAGTTTGCACAATAGTCTCCCATGTGGCACTGTATCAAAAGCCTTTGCAAAATCCAAAAAGACTACATCCACTGAGTTGTCTTGATCCAGCTTCCTACTAACTTCCTCATAGAAACTAATTACTTTATATACTCGAGTATAAGCCGAGTTTTTCAGCCCTTTTTTAAGGCAAAAAAGGGCCCCCTCGGCTTATACTCGAGTCACTCTACCCCCCCCCCCCCCCACGCCCGTGTGTCTCTAACCCCCCGTGTGTCTCTAACCCCCCCATGTGTCTCTAACCCCCCCTTGTGTCTCTAACCCCCCGTGTGTCTCTAACCCCCCGTGTGTCTCTAACCCCCGTGTGTCTCTACCCCCCCCGTGTCTCTTTCCCTCCCCCCTCCTGAACCTAAACCCACCTCAACCCCCCTCCTCCACCTAAACCACCGTAAATACCTCCCCCCTCTCCCCTCACTTACCTGCTTTTGCTCCGGCCTCCGCGCCTTGACCCGGCACCGGCGCGCATGTGACGTCACATGCGCGCCGCGTTATTAGCATATATACCGGGTTCTGGAACCCAGTATATGCTAATGACGCGGCGCGCACGTGACATCACATGCGCGCTGGGTCAAGGAGCGGAGGCCGGAGCACAAGCAGGTAAGTGAGGGGAGAGGGGGAGGTATTTAGGGGGTTTAGGTGGAGGAGGGGGGTTGAGGGGGGTTTAGGTTGAGGAGGGGGGTTGTGGTTGAGGGGGATTGAGGGGGGAGGTTGAGGGGGGTTGAGATTGAGGAGGTGGGTTGAGGATGGGGGGTTGAGGATGAGGATGGGGGGTTGAGGAGGGGGTTGAGGATGGGGGATTGAGGAGGAAGGTTGAGGAGGGGGTTGAGGATGGGGGGGTTGAGGAGGGAGGTTGAGTAGGGGGTTGAGGAGGGGGCTTGAGGAGGGAGGTTGAGGATGAGGAGGGAGGATTAGGAGGGAGGATGAGGAGGGAGGTTGAGGATGAGGAGGAGGGGTTAAGGAGGAGGTGTTGAGGAGGGGGGTTGAGGATCGGGGGTTGAGGAGAGAGGATGAGGATGGGGGGGTTAAGGAGGGAGGGTGAGGAGGGGGTTGAGGAAGGGGGTTGGGGTTGAGGGGGTTTGATGAGGGGCGTTGGAGTTGAGGGAGGTTGAGGAGGGTTGAGGTTGAGGAGGGTTGAGGTTGAGGAGGGGGTTGAGGATGAGGATGTGGGTTGAGGAGGGAGGATGAGGATGGGGGGCTTGAGGAAGGGGTTGAGGAGGGAGGTTGAGGAAGGGGTTGAGGATGGGGAGGTTGAGGAGGGAGGTTGAGGAAGGGGTTGAGGATGGGGGGTTGAGGAGGGAGGTTGAGGATGAGGAGGGAGGATGGGGAGGAGGGGTTGAGAAGGGGGGTTGAGGTTGATGAGGGGGGTTGAGGATGGGGGGTTTAGGAGAGAGGATGAGGATGGGGGGTTGAGTAGGGGGTTGAGGATGGGGGGTTGAGGAGGGGGGTTGAGGAGGGAGGATGAGGATGGAGGTTGAGGAGGGGGTTGAGGATGAGGAGGGATGTTGAGGAGGGGGTTGAGGATGAGGAATTAGGTTGAGGATGAGGAGAGAGATTGATGATGAGGAGGGAGGTTGAGAATGAGGAGGGAGGTTGAGGATGAGGAGGGAGGTTAAGGATGAGGAGGGAGGTTGAGGAGTGGGGTTGAGGAGGGTGATAAGGGAGGGGGAAGAGACACAGGGAAGGGAGAGGTTGGAAGAGACACAGGAAAGGGAGAGGGGAGAAGAGACACAGGGAAGGGAGAGGGGAGAAAAGACACGGAGAGAGAGGGGGACACAGAGGGCAAAAAGGGACACAGGGGGCAGTACATTTCCCACCCTCGGCTTATACTCAAGTCACTCATTTTACCCAGTATTTTGTGGTAAAATGGGTGCCTCGGCTTATACTCGGGTCGGCTTATACTCGAGTATATACGGTAGATTTATTTGACATGACCTATCCCTCATAAATCCATGTTGACTCATACTTATAATCCTGTTCAAATAGACATATTCTTGTATATTATCCCTTATTAACCCTTCCAAAAGCTTTCCCACTACAGAAGTGAGGCTGACTGGTCTATAATTCCCTGATTTGCTCTTGCTCCCTTTTTAAATATAGGTAAAACATCTGCTTTTCTCCAGTCATCTGGTAAAGACCCTGTGTTTAGTGAATCATGAAAAATTAAATATAATGGTTTGGATATTACAGAACCCAGTTCCCTCAGAACCCTTGTATGTATTCCATCAGGACCCGGGTCTTTATTAACATTTATTTTTTCCAAACCCTTTTGGATTTCTTCCTGCGTTAACCAGTTATTTGGTGAAAGAAGTGTAGCCCCATTATGCTGCAGTGTCCCAACCACTGGTACCTCCCTTGTGTATACCAAAGAAAATAACCTATTTAGCTCATCTGCCTGTTCCTGGTCACTAGTTTTCAGACGGCCTGTGTCACATTGTAATGTTCCTATAGCTTCCTTCCTCACCTTCTTCCCATTAATATACTTAAAAAATATTTTAGGGTTAGTCTTACTCTCTTTTGCAATTAATTTTTCATTTTCTATTTTAACCAGTCTAATAGCCCTTTTGCAAGCCTTGTTGTTTTCCTTGTACTCCCGTAAAGCAGTCTCTGTCCCCTCTTGTTTGTATAATTTAAATGCATGTTTTTTACTCTGTATTTTGATCTTTAATTCATTGTTAAGCCACATTGGATGTGATTTACTCCTTTTACTTTTATTCCCACTTGGTATATGGTGATAAGTATGTATATTTAGTAAGGATTTTAATGTTGTCCATTTATGTTTAGTATTTTTACCTGTCAGTTCTCTGTCCCAGTCTATAATTTGTATTGCTGCTCTTAGGCCGTTAAAATCTGCCCTTTTAAAATTAAGAGTTTTTGTTGGCTCCTTAAAATTTTGTTTTTTTAATTTAATCTCAAATGAGACTGTGTTGTGATGACTGTTTCCCAAAGGTTGCCCTATTTCAACATTTGATACTATATCGATATTATTTGTGATGACTAAATCTAAGATAGCCTCATTTCTAGTAGGCTCTTGTATAACCTAGGCCAGATAATGATCCCTGAGTGTACTCAAGAACCTGCTCCCCTTAGCTGAACCGCTGGTCTCATTTCCAAACTTTATTTCAAGGTAATTAAAACCTCCCATTATTAGAACTTGCCCATTCTTAGCTGCATTTCCAATCTGTAACAATAATTGTATTTCCTCACTATCAGCTATATTTGGGGGTTTATAGCATACTGCTACTAATATTCTTTTTGAATTTGCTGCCCCGCTTTTTAACTCTACCCACAAACATTCAAAATTACAGCTAGTTCCACCATAAATCCCACCACGTTGCAGCAATCCCAATTAAATCCCATTTTCATTAATTGCTAATAATTCTAACTCTCCCATTTTTCCAGGCAAGCTTCTGGCATTAGCACGCATACACCTTATGTTATGAGTTTGTAGTTTGGTGGTGCCTGCCACTATACTTAAGTTACTTAGTAATACCTCCCTATTGACTATACTACCCCTCCCCCAGCTCCTCCCCTATGAGTTGTTAATTCATCCCTTATACCCTCTACACTTTCTACCCCATTACTTATATCTAGTCCCTCCCCCCACCTACTAGTTTAAAAAAACTCCTCCATCCTTTCTAACATCATATCCCCTAGCACAAAAGTTTCCTCATCATTAAGGTGCAATCCATCCCTGTGGCACAAGAGGTAATGTTTGCCTAAAATCTCCTCCTAACAACATCACCTTTCCACCAAATGGCAAATTATTATCCATCACTTCTTTTAATAATCTATCAATACATTGCAAGGCATGACATCATTGTTGCCTCATCTATGATAATTAATTTACTTTTTTTATTTATTTTGGCTTGTAAAGAATTCAGTTGAATATCTGACACTGATGTTTCTAAAATGGGAACTGGCGGTTTAAATCCAATATGCGGCAATTCCATTTGTTGCAAATGGCATTGCTATTTGACACTGTGCTCGAATGTAACTCATCAAACAATTGTACAGATACGTTTTTTCTGATCCACCAGGGCCATCTAGATTGAAATAACGGTCTTTGACCATTTCATCATCTGTAGCATTTGTGATAGCATTAAATGCTTGCAATTGTAAAGTATTTAAAGTAGCAAGTTTTTCTTCTGTTTTTTGTTTTTGAAGCTCAGTGTCATAATCATCAAAGTTGATGTCATCTATAAGTCCTAGATCAGGCAATTAAAACTTGCACAATTTAATCCATGAGCAAGAAATATTTATTGAATTTCCATTAAAGTTTTTAAAAGTGCAATGGGCTCACTGTAACCTTTCAAGAAGTCTTCCGATATATTTAATTTAAATGTTTCTCACAAAGTAAATGCATCAGGTACATTGCAAAAGATGCAAATTAATGCAAATTGTTCTCTCATTTGCTTTGGCATTTGAAATAGTGCTGCATCTTCCAGACACCTCTCCCATTCTGTATCATCTGCTATGAAGTTTTGATGTCTTTTAGCTAATAGGAAAGTATTATAAACAATGTCATTCACTGTGCGTAAATGTTCATAACTTTGTGCACCGGTAACAAGTAAAAGAAGTAATCTTAAACTGAAAAGTTCAATGTTTTTTGGACTGACGGTATAAATTTGTGGTATCATTTTATGAGTATCTCTTTTTCGTTGTCGACATAGACCATTTACAAATACATAGTAATATACAATCTCAATGTATAAAAATTGTCTAACCTGAGTGTCCTGGCAGTTTAATTGAAATCATGCAGTAAGTGTTGTTTCTCAATGTTCACTTTGGGCTAAGGCAGTTCTTTCATTGCCTGCAGTAAATCAAACAAACTGACTTTGTGGCAAATGTACAGCTAATCGATACACAGCATGTGACCGATCATGCATCTCAAGTTTCAGAAGACGCCACAGTGCTTCCAGAGAACTGACATAGCGAGCATCTAAACAATTAGAAAGTTCGTCATGTAAAATTGGATTTTCCTTTTCGTTTTGTGCACCTTGCACAACAATAGTTGCTGCATTATATTATTTGTATATATATATATATTTATACACATATTTGATGGATTTAATATAAGTGCAAGCTTCCACATGTATGTGTGTATTGTACTTCATGAGCAAATGTGGATTGTATGGAACGACATATCTATTATCAACCTTTTGACCACGGATAATAGCTGTTTCTCCTTGTCTTCTTTTATACAAAGGGTATCCATCATAATTAGCATAAGTTTGCATTTGAAATTGTTTTGGACATTTTTTTGTGCATTTGTTATTTTCCATACATGGTAAATTTAGATTGATATCTCCACATGGCCCATGAATCATTCTGTGTGTTACAATCTCATAAAGTTTTGAATATTTTTCTAGGTGTGGCAGTTCAGCAGTAATTAGGGAATCCACTCTTTCTGCAGTATTCAGCTTATCTTTTTCCTGAAGGATTAAAAGTATGTGTGCATGTGGCATGCCTCTTTTTTGAAATTCAATGGTAAAACAAAAGCCACACATTTTCCAAATAACTGTGCTTTAGTTATATCATGTATTAATGAATTGAGTTTTATTTTGAATACTCTTGCCACTAAATCGGTCGGTCAGAAGTAGTTTGTCCAAGATTCAAAATTTCCTTTCTCTCTGATTATTGTGGATTACATGTGAATGTAATGAATACATCTGGTTTTCCAAATTTAGTGACAATAGCCATGGCATCATTATATCTTTCTCGCATATTGTGAGGAGATCCTTGGAAAGTAGATGGCAAAATGATTGCTCTCGAAGCTGGAATATCTCTCTTGATAGCCAATTCAGCGACATAATCCATCAATCTACAATATTGTTCTACTCAAAGCTTATTTTGTTGACATTTTATAACATTTTGATTATTTGCTTTGACTTGTAGATAGAAATCAATAATTCATTGTTGTGTGAGTTTGCCCCCACCTAAAATAGTATTAAAATAATCCTGAATAGCAGTTTGTGCCACTTTATATTCCAGCATAGAAATATTGCATCTAACATGAACTTTACCATTGGGATAACTTTGCAATTGTAATTTCGGTTCCCATCCAGGTTCACCATTTGGGATATGTCATTGGATCCAAATTACAACTGAATATATTTCTTGCGTGGATATATTCTAATATCCCGCTGAAAAGGTGGTTCACCATCTTCATTTTTAAAAACCATGGCAACCTCATTTACTGTTGGTAAATTATACCGTCTTTGATCAGTGTTGCGATCTTTTAAAAAAAACAAATATACTCTTGGCATTGTCAATTGATGTCTTTGAGCATGTTGCTGTTGTTCTTTTTCAACCTGTGCTAATTGTTTGCATGCTTGACTATACGGGTTGTTGGCCATAATTTTATCCAGCTGTTCAAAGACTATGCGCAAACACTGTTTATTTTCCGGAAGTGTCATCCTTTGTTCAACAGCTTCCATTGTATCTACGACATACTGTATAACTGTGCAAATTTCCTTTGCTCTCCTACATGTGGGTGGAAATTTGAAGTGCTGTGGTAAATTTGTCCTTGGACTCTAAAACAGTAAGGACCATGTCCTGGGACATTTTCTGCTAATGTAGAACCCATTGAAGCAAATGAAATTGCACTGTTATAAGACCTGATGCTTTTTTTTCCAATTGGTATAATTTGGAAATGTTGGATCACTCATGATACTTTGTAAGTAATCTGGAAATTTGTGTCTTTGTGGAAGTCTTACCTTTCCTTTCTGACAGCAACTAATGAAGCCTCCGTCAGGTGGTCTTTCCTTGAGAATATGATAGGCCCCACAAAACTAACAAACAACATTGAGTAATCCACAATAATGAGTGTCTACTGTCAGTGCTCTAATGAACGCAGTATCCTGAGCTTCCTCAACATAGATATCACTACAACTTTCTATATCTACATTGGTGTTATGTGTATGAACATTTGTGTTTCAATAGGCAATATTGGATCATTTGGCAATGTTTCACAGCCATGTTTTTTTTACGTTTTCTTTTCTTTGAAGCTCCAGCACACTTACTTTGTGCTTTCTTACTCATTTTTCTTTTATCTAAAAGTCTGTCAGTCTTCTTCTCTTAAGCGTTGGGAAGTTTTGTGGGACTGTGCATCTCTCCACCTTTGCTTCCTTTTCCTTGCCACTCTTCTTTTGCGTTCAATCCTGTCTTCTCCATTGTAATCTGTAATTTTAAATACAGGTGTAAGATGTAATGTTTTTTTGTACTGTACATATCGTTTATAGCTGCTCTCAATCCAAAGCTAAATAGCAATAATTAAAGAATGCAATGATTTGAAAAGTATTTTGAATTTTTCCATGAAATAAATGAAACCATATTTTTTTATTGGCATACATTAAAAAGCAAAGCACTGCACATATATACAGTATATTGATAAATTTATATATATACATTTTTAATAATTAATTACTAAGTCATTAATAAATGAATATATGTTAATGAATTAAGCAATAACTGACATCAATGGTAAACCTAAAGAGTCAATTAGGTGCTTAGGGAGGTTAATGCGTGGCTAAAGATGTGGTGCACTAAGGAGGGGTTTGGGTTTTTAGAGCACTGGGCTGACTTCTCACTTCGGTACAATCTCTACAGTAGGGATGGATTGCAGCTTAATGATGAGGGAGCTTTTCTACTAGGGGATAGGATGGTAGAAAGGCTGGAGGAGTTTTTAAACTAGTAGTTGGGGGGGAGGGACAAGATATAAGTAATGGGGTAGAAAGTGTAGAGGGTATAAGGGATGAATTAACAACTCATAGGGGAGGAGATGGGGGAGGGGTAGTATTGTCAATAGGGAGGTAGTACTAAGTAATTCAAGTACAGTGGCAGGCACTTCAGAACTACAGACTCATAACATAAGGTGTATGCTTGCTAATGCCAGAAGCTTGCCAGGAAAAATGGGAGAGTTAGAATTATTAGCAATTAATGAAAAATGGGATTTAATAGACATTACTGAAACGTGGTGGGATGAATCTCATGACTGGACTGTTAATCTGGATGATTATAACCTATTTAGGAAAGATATAGGCAATGGTAAACAAGGAGGAGAGATTTGTCTGTATGTTAAGCCTGAATTTAAGCCTATAGTCAGAGAAGATATTTATGGTGGACCTAGTGATAAAGCTGAATGTTTGTGGGTAGAGTTAAATAGTGGAGCAGCAAATTCCAAAAGAATATTAGTAGGAGTATGCTTTAAACCCCCAAATATAGCTGAAAGTGAGGAAATACCATTATTGTTACAGATTGAAAATGCAGCTAAGCATGGTCAAGTTCTAATAATGGGAGATTTTAATTACCCTGAAATAAACTGGATAAATGAGACCAGCAGTTCATCTTAGGGGAGCAGGTTCTTGAGTACACTCAGGGATCATTATCTGGCCCAGGTTGTACAAGAGCCTACTAGAAATGAAGCTATCTTAGATTTACTCATCACAAATAATATTGATATAGTACCGAATGTTGGAATAAGGCAACCTTTGGGAAACAGTGATGACAACACAGTCTCGTTTGAGATTGAATTAAAAAAACTAAATTTTAAGGAGCCAACAAAAACTCTTAATTTTAAAAGGGCAGATTTTAATGGCCTAAGAGCAGCAATACAAATTATAGACTGGGACAGAGAACTGACAGGTAAAAATACTAAACATAAATGGACAACATTTAAAACCTTACTAAATATACATACTTATCACCATATACCAAGTGGGAATAAAAGTAAAAGGAGTAAATCCCATCCAATGTGGCTTAACAATGATTTAAAGATCAAGATACGGAGTAAAAAACAGGCATTTAAATTATACAAACAAGAGGGGACAGAGACTAAGGGAACTGGGTTCTGTAATAGCCAAACCATTATATTTAATTTTTCAAGATTCACTAAACACGGGGGCCCTCATTCAATTGCAATTTGGCCAATTGAATAGGGCTCTAAATAAGCACATAACATATATTTTTAAATAAGTTTTTAGTTAGTAAACATCTATCCTAAAGCAAGGTTTTCACTTACTAATACCTTCTTTAAAAAAAATATGTTATGTGCTGATTTAGAGCCCTATTTAATTGGCCGAATTGCAATTGAATGAGGGCCAGGGTCTTTACCAGATGACTGGAGAAAAGCTGACCTATATTTAAAAAGGGAGCAAGAGCAAATCCGGGAATTATAGACCAGTGAGCCTCACTTCTGTAGTGGGGAAGCTTTTAGAAGGGTTAATAAGGGATAATGTACAAGAATATGTCTATTTGAACAGGATTATAAGTAGGAGTCAACATGGATTTATGAGGGATAGGTCATGCCAAACAAATCTAATTAGTTTCTATGAGGAGGTTAGTAGGAAGCTGGATCAAGACAACTCAGTGGATGTAGTCTTTTTGGATTTTGCAAAGGCTTTTGATACAGTGCCACATGGGAGACTATTGTGCAAACTAAGAGATACAGGAGTTGCAGTAAATATCTGCTCATGGATTGAGAGCTGGCTAAAAGACAGGAAGCAAAGGGTTATTGTAAATGGAACATACTCCGATTGGACTAATGTGGTAAGTGTGGTTCCTCAGGGTTCAGTATTACGTCCTCTCCTTTTTAACATATTTATTAATGACTTAGAGGTAGGATTGGAGTGTGGTGTCTCCATTTTCGCTGATGACACGAAGTTGTGCAAGGTAATTAAATCAGATAGTGATGTGCTTTCCCTCCAAAGGGATTTACATAAAATTGAGGAATGGGCATCTAAATGGCAGATGAGATTTAATACGAATAAATGTAAAGTTATGCATCTGGGAAGGAAAAATAGCCATGCAATTTATAATCTTAATGGAGCAAATCTAGGTGTATCGGATATTGAAAGGGATTTGGGAGTGCTTGTGGACAACCACCTAGGTAACATAGCTCAAAGCCAAGCAGCAGCTGCAAAGGCAAATAAAATATTAGCATGTATTAAGAAGGGTATAGAAGCCAGGGAAGCAAATATAATTCTGCCACTATACAAATCTATAGTACGCCCTCGTTTGGAATATGGTGTACAATTTTGGCCATCACTTCATAAAAAGGATATTTTAGAGCTGGAAAAGGTACAGAGGAGGGCAACAAAACTAATAAGGGAAACAAAGGGGCTAAGTTATGAAGAAAGACAAACCAAATTAAACTTATGTTCTCTAGAAAAAAGGCATCTAAGAGGAGATATGATTACCTTATATAAATACATCCAGGGTCAGTATAAAGATTTGTCAAGGGAGCTTTTTATGCCAAGAGGTTTTCAACTAACAAGAGGACATCCCTTGAGGTTAGAAGTAAAAAGATTCCACCTTAAAGAAAGAAAAGGGTTCTTCACAGTAAGGGTGGTTAATCAGTGGAATTCTCTACCAGAGGAGGTGGTGACAGCGGATTCGATAGATAACTTTAAAAGGGGACTGGATTTATTTCTAATTAAAAAGGGAATTCAGGGTTATCATGGATAATTAGAAAGGCAGTATTGATCCAGGGAGAAGTCCGGTCGCCGGTGTCTGGGATCAGGAGGGAATTGATTATTATTATTTTTTATATATATACAACTAATTAATCAATTGTTAATCTGCATATTGCAGATCAGAGGAGATCTTAAAAGGTTGAACTTGATGGACTGAAAGCCTTTTTTCAACCTTAAATACTATGGGCCTCATTCTGTTAACGGCCGTAGGAGATGCGGGGCCGCAAGGACCGGCCGCAAGCTATTCGCCTATTCTATTCCCCTCCGGCCGGGGATTCCGGCAGGCTTGCGGCCGGCGCCTTTCTATCCCTTGCGGCCGCACGCGCCGGAGGAAAGCCTTTGATCTAAAACGGCCGCAAAAATTTCGGCTGCAAGAAAAGCCCGGTTGCTATTCTATTGCTCCGGGAACCCTCTCTGCAAGGCTAAAAGCGAGCCGCAGCTTACTTGCAGGAAAAAGGTCCCGCTAGCACCAATTAAGCACATTATAAAGCCGAAATAAAGCCATCCTGCACTCTGAGGAGACTATAAAGTGATTGTAGGTGTTAGCAAAAATAGCACAACATTCCCCTACACTCAAATCCGTAAAAAAAATATTTTTTAATTTATGTCACATATCCATGTAAAAAGTCCAGAGGGCTTGGAGCACCTCAGACCCGCCCACGCTGCGGACGGAAAATAAACAGTTAATGTAAACTCGGATTTGGGCTGATGTGCAAGCTTAAGAGGGGGTTGATATTAATCCTCATGTCCCCCAATATGATCCCTAGCATTTACAGAGCTGTACAGTGCGGTCTTGAATTTATTTTTGCGTTTTAATTTTCTGAGCTTACGGCCGGTTGCAAGATATACGGCCGGCCGTAAGAGGAGATCCTTGCGGTGCCGTATAATTGAATTCCAAGATAACGGAACCCCCGCAAGGAATCGCAGCCTTGCGGCCATTTAACGGCCGAAAATAGAATGAGGCCCTATGTAACTATGTAACTATGTAATTACGTTTTCCTAAAGAAGGGCAAACAGAAACAGCTATGAGCAAACTATAGATGGGGCTTAAAATAATGTGCAATTTTGTAATTTTCTTAATGATAAAATCAATTTACTTATGAGGTCTTATTTACGTTCTTTAAAAGTTAATTAGGTAAGCATATATGTATGCATAAATAGTTTTTTGTTATTTTAAATGAATAATTAAATACTAAAGGCCTCATTCATTTGCAATTTGTGCAATGCAATAGGGCACTATATAAGCATATTTTTTCTATTTTTTTTTTTATTTAAAACCTTAGTTTTGGATAGACGTTCATTAACTAAACATTGATGTCAAAATAATATGCTATTTCCTTATATAGAGCCCTATAATATTTTACAAATTGCAATTTAATGAGGCCCTAAATAAATATAGGTTAATTAATTAATCATTAACTGTCATCAATACAAAACAATAAGGGCATCATGAAATCATATACCTGTGAAAATTATGTTGTTTTAGAAAAAATCCTTGAGAATCCACTCTCTGTCTTCAGTCAGGTGCAGAGATGAGTAATCTGTGAAACGACATGACAATAATTTTTAATGTTTGTATTCAATTAATTTGTGAGTGAATAAAACTATGATGTTTAATTGGCATAGATGCAAAACATAAATGCATAATCATCAATATATTCATAAATAAAATCATTATAAAATGTTAAATGTAGCAAATGTCAGAACGTAAGAAAGTGCTTTAAATATGTAAATGCTTTGAAGGTCCTATCCCTGTCAGGCAATTAGAAGCACTTCAGATATGTAAGTGCTTTGTAAAATGTACATATTTTTTTTATTATAATTATTAATTAATAGTGCCAAAAGCAATGTACATGAATGAGCAGTAAGGCAGGTATATAAGTGCATGTTAAAAAAATTTATTACTTTTATTGCAGTATACATTGTTTTAATGCTAATTATTAATTAATTAAAATATTATTAAATGTTAATTAATCAATAACCGTTATCAATAAAAAAAAAAAACGGAATCCTTTTTTGTTCCTTAAGTACATCATTAAATCATATACCTGTAAAGATGATCTTTATGCTATTCAAAGGCTGCAAACGTCACTCTCTGTGAGTCAGCTGCAGAGATGATGAAACTGTCAAATAAGATGGAAAGCATTTGTAATATTTGGATTCATCCCTATCAGGCAATCAGCAGGAACACAGATACATTGGCATAGATGCAAAACATAAAAGCATAATCATCAATATATTGATAAATAAAAGCATTTTTTTGTAATGATCACTAATTAGGTCCCCGATGAGCACCAATTGTGACCCCGCTGCATTAAAATTTTTTCATTTCCCGCCTCGCGGGTCCTTAAAGGACCGTAAAGGTCCTAAGGACTAGCACTAAAAAATATTAACCCCAGGCAACTAAAATTAACCCAATAACTCATGGGGGTCAATAGAGATCCCCATAAGCCAATAATTAACCCTATAACTCATGGGGGTCAATACAGACCCCCATAAGCACCTAATTAACCCCATAACTCATGGGGGTCAAAACAGACACCCATAAGCACTTAATTAACCCTGTCACACATGAGGGTCAATACATACCCCCATGAGCACTTAATTAACCCCCTCACTCATGGGGGTCAATACAGAACCCCATAAACCCCTAATTAGCCCTGTCACTCATGGGGGTCAATATAGATCCCATTAAGACCTTATTTAACCCTGTCACTCATGGGGTTAATACAGATCCCCATAAGCCCTTCATTAACTCTGTCACTCATGGGGGTCAATACAGACCCCCATACTCACTTAATTAACCCCCTAACTCATGGGGGTCATTAAAGACCCCCATAAGCCCTTCATTAACCCTGTCACTCATGGGGGTCAATACAGACCCCATAAACCCCTAATTAACCCTGTCACTCATGGGGTCAATACAGACCCACATAATACATATAATTAACCCTGTCACTCATTGGAGTCAATACAGACCCCCCATAAACCCATAACTAACCCTGTCACTCATGGGGGTCAATAAAGACTCTCATAAGCCCATAAATAACCCTGGCACTCATGGGGATGAATACAGACCCCCCTAAACCCTTAATTAACCCCGTCACTCATGAGGGTTAATATAGACCCCCATAAGCCCTTAATTAACCCTGTCACTCATGGGGGTCAATACAGTCCCGCATAAGCCCTTCATTAAGCCTGTCACTCATGAGGGTCAATACAGACCCCCATAAGCACTTAATTAACCCCCTCATTCATGGGGGTCAATACAGACCCCCATAAACCCCTAATTAGCCCTGTCACTCATGGGGGTCAATATAGACCCCCTTAAGCCCTTAATTAACCCTGTCACTCATGGGGGTCAATACAGATACCCATAAGCCCTTCATTAACCCTGTCACTCATGGGGGTCAATACAGACCCCCATAAGCACTTAATTAACCCCCTCACTCATGGGGGTCAATACAGACCCCCATAAACCTCTAATTAGCCCTGTCACTCACGGGGGTCAAAAAAGACCCCCATAAGCCCATAAATAAACCTGGCACTCATGGGGATCAATACAGACCCCCATAAACCCTTAATTAACCCTGACACTCATGAGGGTCAATATAGACCCCCTTAAGCCCTTAATTATCCCAGTCACTCATGGGAGTCAATACAGACCCCCATAAGCCCTTCATCAATCCTGTCACTCATGTGGGTCAACACAGACCCCCATAAGCTCTTCATTAACCCTGTCACTCCTGGGGGTCAATACAGACCCCCATAAGCACTTAATTAACCCCCTCACTCATGGGGGTCAATACAGACCCCCATAAACCTCTAATTAGCCCTGTCACTCACGGGGGTCAATATAGACCCCCAGAAGCCCTTAATTAACCCCCTCACTCATGTGGGTCAATACAGACCCCCATAAACCCCTAATTAACCCTGTCACTCAAGGGGGTAAAAACAGACCCCCATAATACATTTAATTAACACTGTCACTCATGGGGGACAATACAGACCCTCATAAACCCATAATTAACTCTGTCACTCATGGGGGTCAATACAAACCCCCATAAGCCCATAAATAAACCTGGCACTCAGGGGGATCAATACAGCCCCCCATAAACCCTTAATTAACACTGTCACTCATGGGGGACAATACAGACCCTCATAAACCCATAATTAACCCCCTCACTCATGGGGGTCAATTCAAACCCCCATAAACCCCTAATTAACCCTGTCATTCATGGGGGTCAATACAGACCCCCATGAGAACTTAATTAACCCCCTCACTCATGGGGGTCAATACAGACCCCCATAAACCCATAATTAACCCTGTCATTCATGGGGGTCAATAAAGACCCCCATAAGCCCATAAATAACCCTGGCACTCATGGGGGTCAATACAGACCGTCATAAACCCTTAAATAACCCAGTCACTCATTAGAGTAAATACAGCCCCTTATAAGCACTTAAATAACCCTTTCACTCATGGGGGTCATTATAGACCCCTATAAGCCCTTAATTAACCCTGTCACTCTTGGGGGTCAGTACAGACCCCCATAAGCCCTTCATTAACCCTGTCACTCATGGGGGTCAATACAGACCCCCATAAACCCATAATTAACCCTGTTACTCATGGGGGTCAATTAAGACCCCCATTAGCCCATAAATAACCCTGGCACTCATATGGGTCAACATAGACCCCCATAAACCCATAATTAACCTTGTCACTTGTGGGGGTCAATACAGACCCCCATAAGCCCTTCATTACCCTGTCACTCATGGGGGTCAATACAGACCCCCATCAGCAGTTAATTAACCCTGTCACTCATGGGGGTCAATAGAGACCCTCATAAGCCTCTATTTAACCCCATCAGTCCCATAAGGGTATATTATGACCATTATGGGCCTGTTACAACCCAACATTAACCCCATAAGTGCCATGACGGTCCTCAAGGACCATCATGACACTAATTATAAACACTACACTGCACTATACCCCCCAATAAAACATTAAATATCAACTAAACACCCCCTACACTAACCTTTTAACACCTACACTACCTACCTACACTACCTACCTACCCCCTAATACCCCCCACCACTCTAATTAGAGAAAACAAATAAAACTAAAGTCATCAAAAATAAAAAATCTACATTACATTAAATAAAAAAAATGTAATCACAAAAAATAAAAAAATTACATTACAAAAAATAAAAAAACCTAAGTCACAAAAAATAAAAAAAGGAACATTACAGAAAAAAAAAAAATACATTACAAGAAAAAAAAATTACACACCTGAAAAGGAAATGCATATAATACATACAATACAATACATACAATTCAAATAAAATTAAATACAATACAATACACCCCTATTTAATATACAATACATCCTATCTATCTAATACACATCACCCAATTTATCTAATATACAATAAATACTATCTATCTAATATACATCCTATCTATCTAATATACATCCCCCAATCTATATAATATACAATAAATACTATCTATCTAATATACATCCTATCTATCTAATATACATCCCCCAATCTATCTAATATACAATAAATACTATCTATCTAATATACATTCTATCTATCTAATATACATCCCCCAATCTATCTAATATACAATAAATACTATCTATCTAATATATATCCTATCTATCTAAATTAAAACCCACCAATCTATCTAATAAACAATACATATTATCTAATATACATCCTATCTATCTAATATACATCCCCTAATCTATCTAAATAAATACCACAATCTAATATACAATACATCCTATCTATATAAAACACATACCCTAGCTAACATACAATAAATGCTATCTATATATAAAATAATCTAATTCTAAGCTAAAATAAAATAATTAAGACCACTTACCTTTGCAGGTGTCCCTTCAGATCAGCAACCTAGGATAAAAAGATTAAAAATCTACTACAACACATTTACATAAAATAAATAAACATAGTACATATTCTAAATATTCTACTCACCTTTCCACCTCCTTTCATTTTCCACCTTGGTCCGTTTTTGACCTCCTTAACCACACCGACAACCTGTCACTAGTGATGTCGCGAACATCAAATTTTCGGTTCACGAACCGCGGACGCGAATTTCATCAAATGTTCGCGAACGGGCGAACATCGGCGAACCGCCATAGACTTCAATGGGCAGTCAAATTTCAAAACCCACAGGGACTCTTTCTGGCCACAATAGTGATGGGAAAGTTGTTTCAAGGGGACTAACACCTGGACTGTGGCATGCCGGACGGGGATCCATGGCAAAACTCGCACAGAAAATTACATAGTTTATGCAGAGTCTGATTTTAAACGATAAAGGGCATAAATCACCTAACATTCCTAAATTGTTTGGAATAACATGCTTTAAAACATCAGGTATGATGTTGTATCGATCAGGTAGCTGTAAGGGTTACACCCGCTTCACAGTAACAGACCAATCTCCCCGTTTAATGCACCGCAAACAAACGCAAACAGTCATTTGCACAAGGTTGGATACCAAGCTAGCCATGTCCGGTTCCTTGTCCTCACTGATGTCATTAAAGGTCTCTTCCTTCACCCAGCCACCAAGGGTCCCCGAAAGGTGACAACAAGCCACCTTCCTCCTCTGACTCCTCTTCTTCAGACTTCTCTCTCTGCATTGCCTCTGTCTGCGTTATTATAAGGTGTGTACTGTTAAGTAGTACTATTCCTATCGGTTTAGATGCTTGGTCGGTACTCCTACTTCGAATTTGGGGCACTGCACGTGCAATCTAAGGTGCCACCAGATAGGAGTGGTGTATTAAGTTGTACTACTCATTCCTATCAGTGTAATACCTGTTACGTCAACTATCAGGGGACGTGTATATGGCATGGATTTTTGGAATAGGGAGTTGGAAAAAGTTGCTTGGTCGGACCTCCTACTTTGAATTTGGGGCACTGCACATGCAGTGTAATGTGCCACCAGATAGGAGTGGTGTATTAAGTTGTACTATTTATTCCTATAAGTTTAATACCTGTTACATCACCTATCAGGGGACGTGTATATGGCATGGATTTTTGGAACAGGGAGATGGAAAATGATGCTTGGTCGGTCCTCCCACTTCAAATTTGGGGCACTGCACGTGCAATGTAATGTGCCACCAGATAGGAGTGGTGTATTAAGTTGTACTATTTATTCCTATCAGTTTAATACCTGTTACGTCACCTATCTTTCCTCCTAATAGCACATTCTATATGTCATCAACCGACCTAGGTGTATTTAGAGAACCACACTTTAAGGCCCTTAACCTGGAACAAGGTGGCTTGGCTATCAGAATTGCCTCAGAGCCTTAAAAACTCGCCAAACCTCCTAATCAGACACTCACTATCATACTGGAAATGGGCCAAGAAACACACAGGTTTGTTCCCTGGATCCACCCAAATGACCCCAATTCTTGACCACCCTCAGGCCCCGAAACACATGAGCACAACATCACAACAAAACTAGATAGACTGGGAGACTGGTTAGTAAAGGGCCAGATGCTCAGCTATGAGGAACTGAGGGACAAGCATGAGCTACCGCTGTCAGAACATTACAATTACTGGAGGCTGAGGCATTTCACACATTCCCTGACCAAGAAACAGGGGACACCGGTCTTAAATTGGTTCTTCAAAATTTGTAAAGATAAACCTCTATCATGGGGGATGATTGGGTCGCTTTACAAATATAAAACATTTGTTACTGGTTGAAGCGACACTGGGGGAAGGGCCGGAGTGGGGGAGCCCTGGAGACCCTTCAGAAGCAACCGGCATCAAAATCATCCCAGGAAAGGAGAGGTCGCTTACGGAAGCCTGCCCTAGGGTAACCCAAGGGTGATTGCCCAGGTTAGATATTGTAAATAATAAGCTAATACTGCTGGATGGATGATAGCTAACAGGACTTTGGGTTTCCTGCAGATATACTCTTTACTATTGTCTGTTTTACCATGTTTTAGGTATCTCTTAAATTGCAATCACAGTAAAAAATAAGAAAAAATATTAACCTAAAAAGTAAAAATAAGAAGGAATAGCCAGCTTACTTTCACAAAATGTCTTTATTGTAAATATGTATTTTTGCACAACTGTTATGCAAGACTGTTCAAAAATGCTTTATTTTTCATTACATGCTGTACGCCTTCTGACAATAAAATAATTTAAATGCAAAAATTAGGTATTGTTGCAGCGACCAGAAAAATTGATGTTCGTTTGCCAGGCAGAAAGTGCACTAAAACATTGCGATTGAACCCTAGTTGGTGGCGGATAAGTCACGCAAGTCATCCGGCATTCAGGGATAAAATACAGCAGCGTGTGGACCATTATTAGCTCAAGGCAGCTCATCTATCAGGCCTTTTTTAATCGAATGTATCGCCCACTGTCAGTCCCTTCGGGATCCATCCCTCATTCATCTTTATAAAGCTGAGGTAATCTAGACTTTTTTAACCTAGGCGACTTCTCTTATCAGTGACAAAACCTCCTGCTGCACGGAAGGTCCTTTCTGACAGGACACTTGAAGCGGGGCAGGACAGAAGTTCTATGGCAAATTGGGATAGCTCAGGCCACAGGGCAAGCGTGCACACCCAGTAGTCAAGGGGTTCATCGCTCCTCATAGTGTCGATATCTGTAGTTAAGGCGAGGTAGTCTGTTACCTGACGGTCGAGTCGTTCTCTGAGGGTGGGCCGCGAAGGGCTGTGGCGATGCATAGGACTTAAAAAGCTCTGCATGTCCTCCAATAACAAAACGTCTGTAAAAAGTCCTCTCCTTGGCGGCGTGGTCGTGGGAGGAGGAGGATTATGTTCACCTCTTCCACTGGTAGATTGCCGTTGTGCTGTGACATCACCCTTAAACGCTGTGTAAAGCATACTTTTTAATTTATTTTGGAAGTGCTGCATCCTTTCCGATGCAGCACTTCCAAAATTCGGTAACATTTCAGGCACTTTCTGCTTATACTGGGGGTCTAGTAGCGTGGACACCCAGTACAGGTCATTCTCCTTATACGAGGGTCCCTCAACAGGCACGACAGCAAGAAAGACCCCATTTGCACAAGGTTGGATGCCGAGCTAGTCATGTCCCGTTCCTCGTCCTCAGTGATCTCACTGAAGGTATGTTCTTCCCCCCAGCCACGTACAACACCACGGGTACCAGATAGGTGACAACGAGCACCCTGGGATGCCTGTTGTGGTTGGTCTTCCTCCTCCTCCTCAAAGCCACATTCCTCCTCTGACTCCTCTTCCTCACAATCCTCTTCCAGCATTGCCGCAGCTCCAGCAAGCGATGCTGATAAGGCTTCTGGCGGTGATGGTGACCACAACTCTTCCTCTTCACGCTCATCTACGGCCTGATCCAGCATTCTTCGCAGGGCACGCTCCAGGAAGAAAACAAATGGTATGATGTCGCTGATGGTGCCCTGGGTGTGACTGACAAGGTTTGTCACCTCCTCAAAAGGACGCATAAGCCTACATGCATTGCGCATGAGCATCCAGTAAGTGACAAAAAAAAACCCAGCTCTGCAGAGGCTGTCCTAGCACCCCGGTCATACAAATACTCGTTAACGTCCTTTTCTTGTTGGAGCAGGCGGTCGAACATTAGGAGTGTTGAATTCCAACGTGTCGGGCTGTCTAAAATCAAGCGCCTCGCTGGCATGTTGTTTCGCCTCTGGATATCTGTAAAGTGCCCCATGGCCATGTAGGAACGCCTGAAATGGGCACACACCTTCCTGGCCTGCTTCAGGATGTCCTGTAAGCCTGGGTGCTTATGCACAAAGCGTTGTACAATCAGATTACACACATGTGCACATGTGTCAACTTGCCCAAATTCAATGCCGCCAACAAATTTCTTCCGTTGTCACAAACCCCTTTGCCGATCTCCAGTTGGTGCGGAGTCAGCCACTGATCCACCTGTGCGTTAAGGGCAGACAGGAGTGCTGGTACGGTATGACTTTCTGCTTTCAGGGAAGTCAACCCCAAGACGGCGTGACACTGCCGTATCCGGGATGTGGAATAGTACCTGTGGAGCTGGGGGGGTGCCGTTGATGTGGAGCAAGACATAGCAGCAGCAGAAGAGGACTCAGCCGAGGAAGTTATGGAAGACGATGGAGTAGGAGGAGAAGAGGAGATGGCAGCAGGCCTGCCTGCAAGTCATGGCGGTGTCACCAACTCCTCTGCAGAGCCACGTATTCCATGCTTGGCAGCCGTCACTAGGTTTACCCCATGCGCAGTGTAGGTGATATACTTGCCCTGACTATGCTTTGCAGACCAGGTATCTGTGGTCAGATGGACCCTTGCCCCAACACTGTGTGCCAGAGATGCCATTACTTCCTTTTGCTCAATCGAGTACAGGTTGGGGATTGCCTTTTGTGCAAAGAAATTTCGGCCGGGTATCCTTCCACTGCGGTGTCCCAATAGCAACAATTTTTTTGAACGCCTCAGACTCCACCAGCTTGTATGGTAAAAGCTGGCAGGGCTAAGAGTTCAGACAAGCCAGCTGTCAGTTGCCGGGCAAGGGGGTGACTTTGTGACATTGGTTTCTTACGCTGAAACATGTCTTTGACAGACACCTGACTGTGGGCAGATGAGCAGGGACTGCTCAGGGCGAGAAACGGAGTGGCGGGTGGTTGAGAGGGGGCGAGCAGGGCAGCAGTGGCTGAAGATGCTGGACCAGGAGGAGGATGGCGGCTTTGACTTTGTGTGCTGCTTGTAGTCATGTGTTGATCCCATAGGCGTTTGTGATGTGACATCATGTGCCTTCGCAAAGAAGTTGTACCTAGTTGGGTGTTGGACTTCCCACGACTCAGTTTCTTTTCGCACAGGTTCCAAATGGCATCACTGTTGTCACAGACAGACACACGAAAAAATTGCCACACTGCTGAGCTCTGCAATGACGGCATTCTGGTGGTGGCAACAGCATGCGTTGACTGGCGTGCTGTCTGGCTTACCCCGGGTGCAGATGCATGCTGTCTGACTGTGCCACTAGCTACTTTCGATGACCTCCCGCTGCTTCCAACTCGTCTCCTCCTTCTCTCTTTCTCCCCATCTGAACTTTCCTCCTGTTCTTCTTCTCTTATAGCGGGCACCCACGTGACATCCACGGACGCATCATCATCATCAACCGCTTCACTTGTATCTGACAACTCAACAAAGGAAGCAGCACCGGGTACAACATCATCATCATCAGACCGTACGTCCATGTGTGTATTGCTGCCTGACTGGGACATATCCCTGTTATCTACATCCTCTGGCACTAATGTTTGTGCATCACTCATTTCTTCCAACGGATGTGTAAATAACTCTGCTGACGGATCAGGTGAAGCGGCTGTGGTGCTAGTGTTGGTGGTGGCGGCAGGCGGTTGAGTGGTAACTGGAGAGGTGCCCGAAGCTAAGCTGGAGGAGTATGGTGCGTCTAGGTTCCGAGCGGAAGCTGTAGAAGATTGGGTGTCCTGTGTTAGCCAGTCAAACATGTCCTCAGAACTTTTGAAGTTCAAGGTACGTTGCCTCTGAAAACTGGGCATTATTCTAGGGCCAAAGGGAATCACAGCACCACGAAGGCCCCTGCGGGGTGGCCTGCCTCTGCCATTTTTTTTCCGATTAGTGGTACTATGCGTGCATGCTACTGTGACACCAGATATGAGTGTCACTGTGCACTGGCAAAAGTTGGCAGAGTAGGCGCTGTAGGCCTCACACACGCCTGTAGGCAGGCCACTGATATTCAATCGATTACAGAAAAAAAAGGGTTCTTTTATTTCACTGTACACTAGGTTGCACCAGATATGAGTGTCACTATGCACTGGCAAAAGTTGGCAGACTAGATGCAATAGGCCTCACACACACGCCTGTAGGCAGGCAACTGATATTCAATCGATTACAGAAAAAAAAAGAGTTATTTTATTTCACTGTACACTCGGTTGCACCAGATATGAGTGTCACTGTGCACTGGCAAAAGTTGGCAGAGTAGGCGCTGTAGGCCTCAAACACACACGCCTGTAGGCAGGACACTGATATTCAATCGATTACAGTCAAAAAAGGGTTCTTAAATGTCACTGTACACTAGGTTGCACCAGATATGAGTGTCACTGTGCACTGGCAAAAGTTGGAAGAATAGATGCCATAGGCCTCACTCACATGCCTGTAGGCAGGCAACTGATATTCAATCGATTACAGAAAAAAAAGGGTTCTTAAATGTCACTGTACACTAGGTTGCACCAGATATGAGTGTCACTGTGCACTGACAAAAGTTGGCAGAGTAGATGCCATAGGCCTCACTCACATGCCTGTAGGCAGGCAACTGATATTCAATCAATTAAGGTAAAAAAAAGGGTTCTTTTATGTCACTGTACACTAGGTTGCACCAGATATGAGTGTCACTGTGCACTGGCAAAAGTTGGCAAAGTAGGCGCTGTAGGCCTCACACACATGCCTGTAGGCAACTTATATTCAATCGATTACAGAAAAAAAAGGGTTATTTTATTTCTCTGTACACTAGGTTGCACCAGATATGAGTGTCACTGTGCACTGGCAAAAGTTGGCAGAGTAGGCGCTGTAGGCCTCACACACACGCCTGTAGGCAGGCAACTGATATTCAATCGATTACAGAAAAAAATGAGTTATTTTATTTCACTGTACACTCGGTTGCACCAGATATGAGTGTCACTGTGCACTGGCAAAAGTTGGCAGAGTAGGCGCTGTAGGCCTCAAACACACACGCCTGTAGGCAGGACACTGATATTCAATCGATTACAGTCAAAAAAGGGTTCTTAAATGTCACTGTACACTAGGTTGCACCAGATATGAGAGTCACTGTGCACTGACAAAAGTTGGCAAAGTAGGCGCTGCAGGCCTCACACACACGCCTGTAGGCAGGCAACTGATATTCAATCGATTACAGTAAAAAAAGGGTTCTTTTATTTCACTGTACACTAGGTTGCACCAGATATGAGTGTCACTGTGCACTGGCAAAAGTTGGCAGAGTAGATGCAATAGGCCTTACACACACGCCTGCAGGCAGGCAACTGATATTCAATCGATTACAGTAAAAAAAGGGTACTTAAATGTCACTGTACACTAGGTTGCACCAGATATGAGTGTCACTGTGCACTGGCAAAAGTTGGCAGAGTAGATGCAATAGGCCTCACACACACACCTGTAGGCAGGCAACTGATATTCAATCGATTACAGTAAAAAAAGGGTTCTTTTATTTCACTGTACACTCGGTTGCACCAGATATGAGTATCACTGTGCACTGGCAAAAGTTGGCAGAGTAGATGCAATAGGCCTCACACACATGCCTGTAGGCAGGCAACTGATATTCAATCAATTACAGTAAAAAAAGGGTTCTTTTATTTCACTGTACACTAGGTTGCACCAGATATGAATGTCACTGTGCACTGGCAAAAGTTGGCAGAGTAGATGCAATAGGCCTTACACACACGCCTGCAGGCAGGCAACTGATATTCAATCGATTACAGAAAAAAAAGGGTTCTTTTATTTCACTGTACACTAGGTTGCAGCAGATATGAGTGTCACTGTGCACTGGCAAAAGTTGGAAGAGTAGATGCCATAGGCCTCACTCACATGCCTCTAGGCAGGCAACTGATATTCAATCGATTACAGAAAAAAAAGGGTTCTTTTATTTCACTGTACACTCGGTTGCACCATATATGAGTGTCTCTGTGCACTGGCAAAAGTTGGCAGAGTAGATGCAATAGGCCTCACACACACGCCTGTAGGCAGGCAACTGATATTCAATCGATGAAAGTAAAAAAAGGGTTCTTAAATGTCACTGTACACTAGGATGCACCAGATATGAGTTTCACTGTGCACTGGCAAAAGTTGGCAAAGTAGGCGCTGTAGGCCTCACACACACGCCTGTAGGAAGGCAACTGATATTCAATCGATTACAGAAAAAAAAGGGTTCTTTTATTTCACTGTACACTAGGTTGCACCAGATATGAGTGTCACTGTGCACTGGCAAAAGTTGGAAGAGTAGATGCCATAGGCCTCACTCACATTCCTGTAGGCAGGCAACTGATATTCAATCAATTACAGTAAAAAAAGGGTTCTTTTATTTCACTGTACACTAGGTTGCACCAGATATGAGTGTCACTGTGCACTGGCAAAAGTTGGCAGAGTAGATGCAATAGGCCTTACACACACGCCTGCAGGCAGGCAACTGATATTCAATCGATTACAGTAAAAAAAGGGTACTTAAATGTCACTGTACACTAGGTTGCACCAGATATGAGTGTCACTGTGCACTGGCAAAAGTTGGCAGAGTAGATGCAATAGGCCTCACACACACACCTGTAGGCAGGCAACTGATATTCAATCGATTACAGTAAAAAAAGGGTTATTTTATTTCACTGTACACTCGGTTGCACCAGATATGAGTATCACTGTGCACTGGCAAAAGTTGGCAGAGTAGATGCAATAGGCCTCACACACATGCCTGTAGGCAGGCAACTGATATTCAATCGATAACAGTAAAAAAAGGGTTCTTTTATTTCACTGTACACTAGGTTGCACCAGATATGAGTGTCACTGTGCACTGGCAAAAGTTGGAAGAGTAGATGCAATAGGCCTCACACACACGCCTGTAGGCAGGCAACTGATATTCAATCGATAACAGTAAAAAAAAGGGTTCTTTTATTTCACTGTACACTAGGTTGCACCAGATATGAGTGTCACTGTGCACTGGCAAAAGTTGGAAGAGTAGATGCAATAGGCCTCACACACACGGCTGTAGGCAGGCAACTGATATTCAATCGATTACAGTAAAAAAAGGGTTCTTTTATTTCACTGTACACTAGGTTGCACCAGATATGAGTGTCTCTGTGCAATGGCAAAAGTTGGCAGAGTAGATGCAATAGGCCTCACACACATGCCTGTAGGCAGGCAACTGATATTCAATCGATGAAAGTAAAAAAAGGGTTCTTAAATGTCACTGTACACTAGGTTGCACCAGATATGAGTGTCACTGTGCACTGGCAAAAGTTGGCAAAGTAGGCGCTGTAGGCCTCACACACACGCCTGTAGGAAGGCAACTGATATTCAATCGATTACAGAAAAAAAAGGGTTCTTTTATTTCACTGTACACTAGGTTGCACCAGATATGAGTGTCACTGTGCACTGGCAAAAGTTGGAAGAATAGATGCCATAGGCCTCACTTACATGCCTGTAGGCAGGCAACTGATATTCAATCAATTACATTAAAAAAAGTGTTCTTTTATTTCACTGTACACTAGGTTGCACCAGAAATGAGTGTCACTGTGCACTGGCAAAAGTTGGCAGAGTAGATGCAATAGGCCTCACACACACGCCTGTAGGCAGGCAACTGATATTCAATCGATTACAGTAAAAAAAGGGTTCTTTTATTTCACTGTACACTAGGTTGCACCAGATATGAGTGTCACTGTGCAATGGCAAAAGTTGGAATAGGAGATGCAATAGGCCTCACCCACACGCCTGTAGGCAGGCAACTGATATTCAATCGATTACAGTAAAAAATGGGTTCTTTTATTTCACTTTACACTAGGTTGCACCAGATATGAGTGTCACTGTGCACTGGCAAAAGTTGGCAGAGTAGGCGCTGTAGGCCTCACACACACGCCTGTAGGCAGGCAACTGATATTCAATCGATTACAGAAAAAAATGGGTTCTTTTATTTCACTGTACACTAGGTTGCACCAGATATGAGTGTCACTGTGCACTGGCAAAAGTTGGCAGAGTAGGCGCTGTAGGCCTCACACACACACCTGTAGGCAGGCAACTGATATTCAATCGATTACAGTAAAAAAAGGGTTCTTTTATTTCACTGTACACTAGGTTGCACCAGATATGAGTATCACTGTGCACTGGCAAAAGTTGGCAGAGTAGATGCAATAGGCCTCACACACACGCCTGTAGGCAGGCAACTGATATTCAATCGATAACAGTAAAAAAAGGGTTCTTTTATTTCACTGTACACTAGGTTGCACCAGATATGAGTGTCACTGTGCACTGGCAAAAGTTGGAAGAGTAGATGCAATAGGCCTCACACACACGCCTGTAGGCAGGCAAATGATATTCAATCGATAACAGTAAAAAAAGGGTTCTTTTATTTCACTGTACACTAGGTTGCACCAGATATGAGTGTCACTGTGCACTGGCAAAAGTTGGAATAGGAGATGCAATAGGCCTCACCCACACGCCTGTAGGCAGGCAACTGATATTCAATCGATTACAGTAAAAAATGGGTTCTTTTATTTCACTTTACACTAGGTTGCACCAGATATGAGTGTCACTGTGCACTGGCAAAAGTTGGCAGAGTAGGCGCTGTAGGCCTCACACACACGCCTGTAGGCAGGCAACTGATATTCAATCGATTACAGTAAAAAATGGGTTCTTTTATTTCACTGTACACTAGGTTGCACCAGATATGAGTGTCACTGTGCACTGGCAAAAGTTGGAAGAGTAGATGCCATAGGCCTCACTCACATGCCTGTAGGCAGGCAACTGATATTCAATCGATTACAGTAAAAAAAGGGTTCTTTTATTTCACTGTACACTAGGTTGCACCAGATATGAGTGTCACTGTGCACTGGCAAAAGTTGGCAGAGTAGATGCAATAGGCCTCACACACACGCCTGTAGGCAGGCAACTGATATTCAATCGATAACAGTAAAAAAAGGGTTCTTTTATTTTACTGTACACTAGGTTGCACCAGATATGAGTGTCACTGTGCACTGGCAAAAGTTGGCAGAGTAGATGCAATAGGCCTCACACACACGCCTTTAGGCAGGCAGCTGATATTCAGTCGATAACAGTAAAAAAAGGGTTCTTTTATTTCACTGTACACTAGGTTGCACCAGATATGAGTGTCACTGTGCACTGGCAAAAGTTGGAAGAGTAGATGCAATAGGCCTCACACACACGCCTGTAGGCAGGCAACTGATATTCAATCGATTACAGTAAAACATGGGTTCTTTTATTTCACTGTACACTAGGTTGCACCAGATATGAGAGTCACTGTGCACTGGCAAAAGTTGGCAGAGTAGGCGCTGTAGGCCTCACACACACGCCTGTAGGCAGGCAACTTATATTTAATCGATTACAGTTAAAAAAGGGTTCTTAAATGTCACTGTACACTAGGTTGCACCAGATATGAGTGTCACTGTGCACTGACAAAAGTTGGCAGAGTAGATGCAATAGGCCTCACACACACGCCTTTAGGCAGGCAAATGATATTCAATCGAATACAGTAAAAAAAGGGTTCTTAAATGTCACTGTACACTAGGTGGCACCAGATATGAGTGTCACTGTGCACTGGCAAAAGTTGGCAAAGTAGGCGCTGTAGGCCTCACACACACGCCTGTAGGCAGGCAACTGATATTCAATCGATTACAGAAAAAAAAGGGTTCTTTTATTTCACTGTACACTAGGTTGCACCAGATATGAGTGTCACTGTGCACTGGCAAAAGTTGGAAGAGTAGATGCCATAGGCCTCACTCACATGCCTGTAGGCAGGCAACTGATATTCAATCAATTACAGTAAAAAAAGGGTTCTTTTATTTCACTGTACACTAGGTTGCACCAGATATGAATGTCACTGTGCACTGGCAAAAGTTGGCAGAGTAGATGCAATAGGCTTCACACACACGCCTGCAGGCAGGCAACTGATATTCAATCGATTACAGTAAAAAAAGGGTACTTAAATGTCACTGTACACTAGGTTGCACCAGATATGAGTGTCACTGTGCACTGGCAAAAGTTGGCAAAGTAGGCGCTGTAGGCCTCACACACACGCCTGTAGGCAGGCAACTGATATTCAATCGATAACAGTAAAAAATGGGTTCTTTTATTTCACTGTACACTAGGTTGCACCAAATATGAGTGTCACTGTGCACTGGCAAAAGTTGGAAGAGTAGATGCCATAGGCCTCACTCACATGCCTGTAGGCAGGCAACTGATATTCAATCGATTACAGTAAAAAAAAGGTTCTTTTATTTCACTGTACACTAGGTTGCACCAGATATGAGTGTCACTGTGCACTGGCAAAAGTTGGCAGAGTAGATGCAATAGGCCTCACACACACGGCTGTAGGCAGGCAACTGATATTCAATCGATTACCGAAAAAAAAGGGTTCTTTTATTTCACTGTACACTCGGTTGCACCAGATATGAGTGTCTCTGTGCACTGGCAAAAGTTGGCAGAGTAGATGCAATAGGCCTCACACACACGCCTGTAGGCAGGCAACTGATATTCAATCGATGAAAGTAAAAAAAGGGTTCTTAAATGTCACTGTACACTAGGATGCACCAGATATGAGTGTCACTGTGCACTGGCAAAAGTTGGCAAAGTAGGCGCTGTAGGCCTCACACACACGCCTGTAGGAAGGCAACTGATATTCAATCGATTACAGAAAAAAAAGGGTTCTTTTATTTCACTGTACACTAGGTTGCACCAGATATGAGTGTCACTGTGCACTGGCAAAAGTTGGAAGAGTAGATGCCATAGGCCTCACTCACATTCCTGTAGGCAGGCAACTGATATTCAATCAATTACAGTAAAAAAAGGGTTCTTTTATTTCACTGTACACTAGGTTGCACCAGATATGAGTGTCACTGTGCACTGGCAAAAGTTGGCAGAGTAGATGCAATAGGCCTTACACACACGCCTGCAGGCAGGCAACTGATATTCAATCGATTACAGTAAAAAAAGGGTACTTAAATGTCACTGTACACTAGGTTGCACCAGATATGAGTGTCACTGTGCACTGGCAAAAGTTGGCAGAGTAGATGCAATAGGCCTCACACACACACCTGTAGGCAGGCAACTGATATTCAATCGATTACAGTAAAAAAAGGGTTATTTTATTTCACTGTACACTCGGTTGCACCAGATATGAGTATCACTGTGCACTGGCAAAAGTTGGCAGAGTAGATGCAATAGGCCTCACACACATGCCTGTAGGCAGGCAACTGATATTCAATCGAAAACAGTAAAAAAAGGGTTCTTTTATTTCACTGTACACTAGGTTGCACCAGATATGAGTGTCACTGTGCACTGGCAAAAGTTGGAAGAGTAGATGCAATAGGCCTCACACACACGCCTGTAGGCAGGCAATTGATATTCAATCGATAACAGTAAAAAAAAAGGGTTCTTTTATTTCACTGTACACTAGGTTGCACCAGATATGAGTGTCACTGTGCACTGGCAAAAGTTGGCAAAGTAGGCGCTGTAGGCCTCACACACACGCCTGTAGGAAGGCAACTGATATTCAATCGATTACAGAAAAAAAAGGGTTCTTTTATTTCACTGTACACTAGGTTGCACCAGATATGAGTGTCACTGTGCACTGGCAAAAGTTGGAAGAATAGATGCCATAGGCCTCACTTACATGCCTGTAGGCAGGCAACTGATATTCAATCAATTACATTAAAAAAAGTGTTCTTTTATTTCACTGTACACTAGGTTGCACCAGAAATGAGTGTCACTGTGCACTGGCAAAAGTTGGCAGAGTAGATGCAATAGGCCTCACACACACGCCTGTAGGCAGGCAACTGATATTCAATCGATTACAGTAAAAAAAGGGTTCTTTTATTTCACTGTACACTAGGTTGCACCAGATATGAGTGTCACTGTGCAATGGCAAAAGTTGGAATAGGAGATGCAATAGGCCTCACCCACACGCCTGTAGGCAGGCAACTGATATTCAATCGATTACAGTAAAAAATGGGTTCTTTTATTTCACTTTACACTAGGTTGCACCAGATATGAGTGTCACTGTGCACTGGCAAAAGTTGGCAGAGTAGGCGCTGTAGGCCTCACACACACGCCTGTAGGCAGGCAACTGATATTCAATCGATTACAGTAAAAAATGGGTTCTTTTATTTCACTGTACACTAGGTTGCACCAGATATGAGTGTCACTGTGCACTGGCAAAAGTTGGCAGAGTAGGCGCTGTAGGCCTCACACACACACCTGTAGGCAGGCAACTGATATTCAATCGATTACAGTAAAAAAAGGGTTCTTTTATTTCACTGTACACTCGGTTGCACCAGATATGAGTATCACTGTGCACTGGCAAAAGTTGGCAGAGTAGATGCAATAGGCCTCACACACACGCCTGTAGGCAGGCAACTGATATTCAATCGATAACAGTAAAAAAAGGGTTCTTTTATTTCACTGTACACTAGGTTGCACCAGATATGAGTGTCACTGTGCACTGGCAAAAGTTGGAAGAGTAGATGCAATAGGCCTCACACACACGCCTGTAGGCAGGCAAATGATATTCAATCGATAACAGTAAAAAAAGGGTTCTTTTATTTCACTGTACACTAGGTTGCACCAGATATGAGTGTCACTGTGCACTGGCAAAAGTTGGAATAGGAGATGCAATAGGCCTCACCCACACGCCTGTAGGCAGGCAACTGATATTCAATCGATTACAGTAAAAAATGGGTTCTTTTATTTCACTTTACACTAGGTTGCACCAGATATGAGTGTCACTGTGCACTGGCAAAAGTTGGCAGAGTAGGCGCTGTAGGCCTCACACACACGCCTGTAGGCAGGCAACTGATATTCAATCGATTACAGTAAAAAATGGGTTCTTTTATTTCACTGTACACTAGGTTGCACCAGATATGAGTGTCACTGTGCACTGGCAAAAGTTGGAAGAGTAGATGCCATAGGCCTCACTCACATGCCTGTAGGCAGGCAACTGATATTCAATCGATTACAGTAAAAAAAAGGTTCTTTTATTTCACTGTACACTAGGTTGCACCAGATATGAGTGTCACTGTGCACTGGCAAAAGTTGGCAGAGTAGATGCAATAGGCCTCACACACACGCCTGTAGGCAGGCAACTGATATTCAATCGATAACAGTAAAAAAAGGGTTCTTTTATTTTACTGTACACTAGGTTGCACCAGATATGAGTGTCACTGTGCACTGGCAAAAGTTGGCAGAGTAGATGCAATAGGCCTCACACACACGCCTTTAGGCAGGCAGCTGATATTCAGTCGATAACAGTAAAAAAAGGGTTCTTTTATTTCACTGTACACTAGGTTGCACCAGATATGAGTGTCACTGTGCACTGGCAAAAGTTGGAAGAGTAGATGCAATAGGCCTCACACACACGCCTGTAGGCAGGCAACTGATATTCAATCGATTACAGTAAAACATGGGTTCTTTTATTTCACTGTACACTAGGTTGCACCAGATATGAGAGTCACTGTGCACTGGCAAAAGTTGGCAGAGTAGGCGCTGTAGGCCTCACACACACGCCTGTAGGCAGGCAACTTATATTTAATCGATTACAGTTAAAAAAGGGTTCTTAAATGTCACTGTACACTAGGTTGCACCAGATATGAGTGTCACTGTGCACTGTCAAAAGTTGGCAGAGTAGATGCAATAGGCCTCACACACACGCCTTTAGGCAGGCAAATGATATTCAATCGAATACAGTAAAAAAAGGGTTCTTAAATGTCACTGTACACTAGGTGGCACCAGATATGAGTGTCACTGTGCACTGGCAAAAGTTGGCAAAGTAGGCGCTGTAGGCCTCACACACACGCCTGTAGGCAGGCAACTGATATTCAATCGATTACAGAAAAAAAAGGGTTCTTTTATTTCACTGTACACTAGGTTGCACCAGATATGAGTGTCACTGTGCACTGGCAAAAGTTGGAAGAGTAGATGCCATAGGCCTCACTCACATGCCTGTAGGCAGGCAACTGATATTCAATCAATTACAGTAAAAAAAGGGTTCTTTTATTTCACTGTACACTAGGTTGCACCAGATATGAATGTCACTGTGCACTGGCAAAAGTTGGCAGAGTAGATGCAATAGGCTTCACACACACGCATGCAGGCAGGCAACTGATATTCAATCGATTACAGTAAAAAAAGGGTACTTAAATGTCACTGTACACTAGGTTGCACCAGATATGAGTGTCACTGTGCACTGGCAAAAGTTGGCAAAGTAGGCGCTGTAGGCCTCACACACACGCCTGTAGGCAGGCAACTGATATTCAATCGATAACAGTAAAAAAAGGGTTCTTTTATTTCACTGTACACTAGGTTGCACCAGATATGAGTGTCACTGTGCACTGGCAAAAGTTGGAAGAGTAGATGCCATAGGCCTCACTCACATGCCTGTAGGCAGGCAACTGATATTCAATCGATTACAGTAAAAAAAAGGTTCTTTTATTTCACTGTACACTAGGTTGCACCAGATATGAGTGTCACTGTGCACTGGCAAAAGTTGGCAGAGTAGATGCAATAGGCCTCACACACACGGCTGTAGGCAGGCAACTGATATTCAATCGATTACCGAAAAAAAAGGGTTCTTTTATTTCACTGTACACTCGGTTGCACCAGATATGAGTGTCACTGTGCACTGGCAAAAGTTGGCAGAGTAGATGCAATAGGCCTCACACACACGCCTGTAGGCAGGCAACTGATATTCAATCGATGAAAGTAAAAAAAGGGTTCTTAAATGTCACTGTACACTAGGATGCACCAGATATGAGTGTCACTGTGCACTGGCAAAAGTTGGCAAAGTAGGCGCTGTAGGCCTCACACACACGCCTGTAGGAAGGCAACTGATATTCAATCGATTACAGAAAAAAAAGGGTTCTTTTATTTCACTGTACACTAGGTTGCACCAGATATGAGTGTCACTGTGCACTGGCAAAAGTTGGAAGAGTAGATGCCATAGGCCTCACTCACATTCCTGTAGGCAGGCAACTGATATTCAATCAATTACAGTAAAAAAAGGGTTCTTTTATTTCACTGTACACTAGGTTGCACCAGATATGAGTGTCACTGTGCACTGGCAAAAGTTGGCAGAGTAGATGCAATAGGCCTTACACACACGCCTGTAGGCAGGCAACTGATATTCAATCGATTACAGTAAAAAAAGGGTACTTAAATGTCACTGTACACTAGGTTGCACCAGATATGAGTGTCACTGTGCACTGGCAAAAGTTGGCAGAGTAGATGCAATAGGCCTCACACACACACCTGTAGGCAGGCAACTGATATTCAATCGATTACAGTAAAAAAAGGGTTATTTTATTTCACTGTACACTCGGTTGCACCAGATATGAGTATCACTGTGCACTGGCAAAAGTTGGCAGAGTAGATGCAATAGGCCTCACACACATGCCTGTAGGCAGGCAACTGATATTCAATCGAAAACAGTAAAAAAAGGGTTCTTTTATTTCACTGTACACTAGGTTGCACCAGATATGAGTGTCACTGTGCACTGGCAAAAGTTGGAAGAGTAGATGCAATAGGCCTCACACACACGCCTGTAGGCAGGCAATTGATATTCAATCGATAACAGTAAAAAAAAAGGGTTCTTTTATTTCACTGTACACTAGGTTGCACCAGATATGAGTGTCACTGTGCACTGGCAAAAGTTGGAAGAGTAGATGCAATAGGCCTCACACACACGGCTGTAGGCAGGCAACTGATATTCAATCGATTACAGTAAAAAAAGGGTTCTTTTATTTCACTGTACACTAGGTTGCACCAGATATGAGTGTCTCTGTGCAATGGCAAAAGTTGGCAGAGTAGATGCAATAGGCCTCACACACACGCCTGTAGGCAGGCAACTGATATTCAATCGATGAAAGTAAAAAAAGGGTTCTTAAATGTCACTGTACACTAGGTTGCACCAGATATGAGTGTCACTGTGCACTGGCAAAAGTTGGCAAAGTAGGCGCTGTAGGCCTCACACACACGCCTGTAGGAAGGCAACTGATATTCAATCGATTACAGAAAAAAAAGGGTTCTTTTATTTCACTGTACACTAGGTTGCACCAGATATGAGTGTCACTGTGCACTGGCAAAAGTTGGAAGAATAGATGCCATAGGCCTCACTCACATGCCTGTAGGCAGGCAACTGATATTCAATCAATTACAGTAAAAAAAGTGTTCTTTTATTTCACTGTACACTAGGTTGCACCAGAAATGAGTGTCACTGTGCACTGGCAAAAGTTGGCAGAGTAGATGCAATAGGCCTCACACACACGCCTGTAGGCAGGCAACTGATATTCAATCGATTACAGTAAAAAAAGGGTTCTTTTATTTCACTGTACACTCGGTTGCACCAGATATGAGTATCACTGTGCACTGGCAAAAGTTGGCAGAGTAGATGCAATAGGCCTCACACACACGCCTGTAGGCAGGCAACTGATATTCAATCGATAACAGTAAAAAAAGGGTTCTTTTATTTCACTGTACACTAGGTTGCACCAGATATGAGTGTCACTGTGCACTGGCAAAAGTTGGAAGAGTAGATGCAATAGGCCTCACACACACGCCTGTAGGCAGGCAAATGATATTCAATCGATAACAGTAAAAAAAGGGTTCTTTTATTTCACTGTACACTAGGTTGCACCAGATATGAGTGTCACTGTGCAATGGCAAAAGTTGGAATAGGAGATTCAATAGGCCTCACCCACACGCCTGTAGGCAGGCAACTGATATTCAATCGATTACAGTAAAAAATGGGTTCTTTTATTTCACTTTACACTAGGTTGCACCAGATATGAGTGTCACTGTGCACTGGCAAAAGTTGGCAGAGTAGGCGCTGTAGGCCTCACACACACGCCTGTAGGCAGGCAACTGATATTCAATCGATTACAGTAAAAAATGGGTTCTTTTATTTCACTGTACACTAGGTTGCACCAGATATGAGTGTCACTGTGCACTGGCAAAAGTTGGAAGAGTAGATGCCATAGGCCTCACTCACACGCCTTTAGGCAGGCAGCTGATATTCAGTCGATAACAGTAAAAAAAGGGTTCTTTTATTTCACTGTACACTAGGTTGCACCAGATATGAGTGTCACTGTGCACTGGCAAAAGTTGGCAGAGTAGATGCCATAGGCCTCACTCACATGCCTGTAGGCAGGCAACTGATATTCAATCGATTACAGTAAAAAAAAGGTTCTTTATTTCACTGTACACTAGGTTGCACCAGATATGAGTGTCACTGTGCACTGGCAAAAGTTGGCAGAGTAGATGCAATAGGCCTCACACACACGGCTGTAGGCAGGCAACTGATATTCAATCGATTACCGAAAAAAAAGGGTTCTTTTATTTCACTGTACACTCGGTTGCACCAGATATGAGTGTCTCTGTGCACTGGCAAAAGTTGGCAGAGTAGATGCAATAGGCCTCACACACACGCCTGTAGGCAGGCAACTGATATTCAATCGATGAAAGTAAAAAAAGGGTTCTTAAATGTCACTGTACACTAGGATGCACCAGATATGAGTGTCACTGTGCACTGGCAAAAGTTGGCAAAGTAGGCGCTGTAGGCCTCACACACACGCCTGTAGGAAGGCAACTGATATTCAATCGATTACAGAAAAAAAAGGGTTCTTTTATTTCACTGTACACTAGGTTGCACCAGATATGAGTGTCACTGTGCACTGGCAAAAGTTGGAAGAGTAGATGCCATAGGCCTCACTCACATTCCTGTAGGCAGGCAACTGATATTCAATCAATTACAGTAAAAAAAGGGTTCTTTTATTTCACTGTACACTAGGTTGCACCAGATATGAGTGTCACTGTGCACTGGCAAAAGTTGGCAGAGTAGATGCAATAGGCCTCACACACACACCTGTAGGCAGGCAACTGATATTCAATCGATTACAGTAAATAAAGGGTTATTTTATTTCACTGTACACTCGGTTGCACCAGATATGAGTATCACTGTGCACTGGCAAAAGTTGGCAGAGTAGATGCAATAGGCCTCACACACATGCCTGTAGGCAGGCAACTGATATTCAATCGAAAACAGTAAAAAAAGGGTTCTTTTATTTCACTGTACACTAGGTTGCACCAGATATGAGTGTCACTGTGCACTGGCAAAAGTTGGAAGAGTAGATGCAATAGGCCTCACACACACGCCTGTAGGCAGGCAATTGATATTCAATCGATAACAGTAAAAAAAAAGGGTTCTTTTATTTCACTGTACACTAGGTTGCACCAGATATGAGTGTCACTGTGCACTGGCAAAAGTTGGAAGAGTAGATGCAATAGGCCTCACACACACGGCTGTAGGCAGGCAACTGATATTCAATCGATTACAGTAAAAAAAGGGTTCTTTTATTTCACTGTACACTAGGTTGCACCAGATATGAGTGTCTCTGTGCAATGGCAAAAGTTGGCAGAGTAGATGCAATAGGCCTCACACACACGCCTGTAGGCAGGCAACTGATATTCAATCGATGAAAGTAAAAAAAGGGTTCTTAAATGTCACTGTACAATAGGTTGCACCAGATATGAGTGTCACTGTGCACTGGCAAAAGTTGGCAAAGTAGGCGCTGTAGGCCTCACACACACGCCTGTAGGAAGGCAACTGATATTCAATCGATTACAGAAAAAAAAGGGTTCTTTTATTTCACTGTACACTAGGTTGCACCAGATATGAGTGTCACTGTGCACTGGCAAAAGTTGGAAGAATAGATGCCATAGGCCTCACTCACATGCCTGTAGGCAGGCAACTGATATTCAATCAATTACAGTAAAAAAAGTGTTCTTTTATTTCACTGTACACTAGGTTGCACCAGAAATGAGTGTCACTGTGCACTGGCAAAAGTTGGCAGAGTAGATGCAATAGGCCTCACACACACGCCTGTAGGCAGGCAACTGATATTCAATCGATTACAGTAAAAAAAGGGTTCTTTTATTTCACTGTACACTCGGTTGCACCAGATATGAGTATCACTGTGCACTGGCAAAAGTTGGCAGAGTAGATGCAATAGGCCTCACACACACGCCTGTAGGCAGGCAACTGATATTCAATCGATAACAGTAAAAAAAGGGTTCTTTTATTTCACTGTACACTAGGTTGCACCAGATATGAGTGTCACTGTGCACTGGCAAAAGTTGGAAGAGTAGATGCAATAGGCCTCACACACACGCCTGTAGGCAGGCAAATGATATTCAATCGATAACAGTAAAAAAAGGGTTCTTTTATTTCACTGTACACTAGGTTGCACCAGATATGAGTGTCACTGTGCAATGGCAAAAGTTGGAATAGGAGATGCAATAGGCCTCACCCACACGCCTGTAGGCAGGCAACTGATATTCAATCGATTACAGTAAAAAATGGGTTCTTTTATTTCACTTTACACTAGGTTGCACCAGATATGAGTGTCACTGTGCACTGGCAAAAGTTGGCAGAGTAGGCGCTGTAGGCCTCACACACACGCCTGTAGGCAGGCAACTGATATTCAATCGATTACAGTAAAAAATGGGTTCTTTTATTTCACTGTACACTAGGTTGCACCAGATATGAGTGTCACTGTGCACTGGCAAAAGTTGGAAGAGTAGATGCCATAGGCCTCACTCACATGCCTGTAGGCAGGCAACTGATATTCAATCGATTACAGTAAAAAAAAGGTTCTTTTATTTCACTGTACACTAGGTTGCACCAGATATGAGTGTCACTGTGCACTGGCAAAAGTTGGCAGAGTAGATGCAATAGGCCTCACACACACGCCTGTAGGCAGGCAACTGATATTCAATCGATTACAGTAAAAAAAGGGTTATTTTATTTCACTGTACACTCGGTTGCACCAGATATGAGTGTCACTGTGCACTGGCAAAAGTTGGCAGAGTAGGCGCTGTAGGCCTCACACACACACCTGTAGGCAGGCAACTGATATTCAATCGATTACAGTAAAAAAAGGGTTCTTTTATTTCACTGTACACTCGGTTGCACCAGATATGAGTATCACTGTGCACTGGCAAAAGTTGGCAGAGTAGATGCAATAGGCCTCACACACACGCCTGTAGGCAGGCAACTGATATTCAATCGATAACAGTAAAAAAAGGGTTCTTTTATTTCACTGTACACTAGGTTGCACCAGATATGAGTGTCACTGTGCACTGGCAAAAGTTGGAAGAGTAGATGCAATAGGCCTCACACACACGCCTGTAGGCAGGCAAATGATATTCAATCGATAACAGTAAAAAAAGGGTTCTTTTATTTCACTGTACACTAGGTTGCACCAGATATGAGTGTCACTGTGCACTGGCAAAAGTTGGAATAGGAGATGCAATAGGCCTCACCCACACGCCTGTAGGCAGGCAACTGATATTCAATCGATTACAGTAAAAAATGGGTTCTTTTATTTCACTTTACACTAGGTTGCACCAGATATGAGTGTCACTGTGCACTGGCAAAAGTTGGCAGAGTAGGCGCTGTAGGCCTCACACACACGCCTGTAGGCAGGCAACTGATATTCAATCGATTACAGTAAAAAATGGGTTCTTTTATTTCACTGTACACTAGGTTGCACCAGATATGAGTGTCACTGTGCACTGGCAAATGTTGGAAGAGTAGATGCCATAGGCCTCACTCACATGCCTGTAGGCAGGCAACTGATATTCAATCGATTACAGTAAAAAAAAGGTTCTTTTATTTCACTGTACACTAGGTTGCACCAAATATGAGTGTCACTGTGCACTGGCAAAAGTTGGCAGAGTAGATGCAATAGGCCTCACACACATGCCTGTAGGCAGGCAACTGATATTCAATCGATAACAGTAAAAAAAGGGTTCTTTTATTTTACTGTACACTAGGTTGCACCAGATATGAGTGTCACTGTGCACTGGCAAAAGTTGGCAGAGTAGATGCAATAGGCCTCACACACACGCCTTTAGGCAGGCAGCTGATATTCAGTCGATAACAGTAAAAAAAGGGTTCTTTTATTTCACTGTACACTAGGTTGCACCAGATATGAGTGTCACTGTGCACTGGCAAAAGTTGGAAGAGTAGATGCAATAGGCCTCACACACACGCCTGTAGGCAGGCAACTGATATTCAATCGATTACAGTAAAACATGGGTTCTTTTATTTCACTGTACACTAGGTTGCACCAGATATGAGTGTCACTGTGCACTGGCAAAAGTTGGCAGAGTAGGCGCTGTAGGCCTCACACACACGCCTGTAGGCAGGCAACTTATATTTAATCGATTACAGTTAAAAAAGGGTTCTTAAATGTCACTGTACACTAGGTTGCACCAGATATGAGTGTCACTGTGCACTGACAAAAGTTGGCAGAGTAGATGCAATAGGCCTCACACACACGCCTTTAGGCAGGCAAATGATATTCAATCGAATACAGTAAAAAAAGGGTTCTTAAATGTCACTGTACACTAGGTTGCACCAGATATGAGTGTCACTGTGCACTGGCAAAAGTTGGCAAAGTAGGCGCTGTAGGCCTCACACACACGCCTGTAGGCAGGCAACTGATATTCAATCGATTACAGAAAAAAAAGGGTTCTTTTATTTCACTGTACACTAGGTTGCACCAGATATGAGTGTCACTGTGCACTGGCAAAAGTTGGAAGAGTAGATGCCATAGGCCTCACTCACATGCCTGTAGGCAGGCAACTGATATTCAATCAATTACAGTAAAAAAAGGGTTCTTTTATTTCACTGTACACTAGGTTGCACCAGATATGAATGTCACTGTGCACTGGCAAAAGTTGGCAGAGTAGATGCAATAGGCTTCACACACACGCATGCAGGCAGGCAACTGATATTCAATCGATTACAGTAAAAAAAGGGTACTTAAATGTCACTGTACACTAGGTTGCACCAGATATGAGTGTCACTGTGCACTGGCAAAAGTTGGCAAAGTAGGCGCTGTAGGCCTCACACACACGCCTGTAGGCAGGCAACTGATATTCAATCGATTACAGAAAAAAAAGGGTTCTTTTATTTCACTGTACACTAGGTTGCACCAGATATGAGTGTCACTGTGCACTGGCAAAAGTTGGAAGAGTAGATGCCATAGGCCTCACTCACATGCCTGTAGGCAGGCAACTGATATTCAATCAATTACAGTAAAAAAAGGGTTCTTTTATTTCACTGTACACTAGGTTGCACCAGATATGAGTGTCACTGTGCACTGGCAAAAGTTGGCAGAGTAGATGCAATAGGCTTCACACACACGCATGCAGGCAGGCAACTGATATTCAATCGATTACAGTAAAAAAAGGGTACTTAAATGTCACTGTACACTAGGTTGCACCAGATATGAGTGTCACTGTGCACTGGCAAAAGTTGGCAGAGTAGATGCAATAGGCCTCACACACACGCCTGTAGGCAGGCAACTAATATTCAATCGATTACAGTAAAAAAAGGGTTCTTTTATTTCACTGTACACTAGGTTGCACCAGATATGAGTGTCCACTGTGCACTGGCAAAAGTTGGCAGAGTAGATGCAATAGGCCTCAAACACACGGCTGCAGGCAGGTAACTGATATTTAATCGATTACAGTAAAAAAAGGGTTCTTTTATTTCACTGTACACTAGGTTGCACCAGATATGAGTGTCACTGTGCACTGGCAAAAGTTGGCCGAGTAGATGCAATTTGCCTCTCACACACGCTAGCAGGCAGGCATATGCAATTAGATTACACAGAAAAAAATTATAAAATAAAATATATTATGTTCTAGCCCTCAAAAGGGCTTTTTGGGTTGCTGTCCTTGCAGCAGATATCAGATGAGTCCTTCAGGTGTGTAGTGAAAGCTAAATACACAGCCTGGCTATCTATTTCCCTATTAAATCAGCAGCAGCTAGAATATATGTCCTCTCTCAAGAATGTAGCTTCAGAATAATTCTAAAATGGAGGCTGTCCTTCAGATGGAAGGCTCTGGAAGGGAGTGTATGCTGCTGATTGGCTGGAATGTGTCTGCTGACTGTAAGCTGCACGGTCAAAGTCTCCTCAATGATAAAGAATAGGGGGCGGACCAAAAAGCGCATGTGTTCGCCGTTCGTTGCAAACGCGAACATGCAAAAATTGCGGCAAATATTTCTCTGGCGAACTGTTCGGGACATCACTACATGTCACCTTCCAGACAAGTGTCCATTGCTAGCAGCCCTGCCGAACCGTGCCTGTTTGGCGAGACTAGTTCCCCTATCCTGACAGTTTGAACATGAAGGCCAACGCTGTTAGTTGCCGACGCACCCCAGCCCTGGAATCGCCTGTTTCTTTGCACCGCATCAGAAACCATAGCAGGACCCCCACCGACTTCTCTTCAGATGACATGCCCCCTCCGGCATCCATCAGATCACTCTATTCATTCCAAACTCTCCAGTAGGCCGACAATGTCCTTGGCGACAACGACTGCCTGACGTACCCGGCTACTTGGCTGCTCCAAGTTCCCAAAGTTTCATGGGGATGATCTCACCTTCCTCCTTTGCCGCCGGGCCCAAGGTTCGGAACCGGGCTTCCTGGAACCGAGAAAGGGCATCAAGTATATGGATCAAAGTGCTGCCATTGAATTCCTAAATAGTGATGTAGCGAACAATACATTTTCGGTTCGCTAATTGCGGACGCGAATTCCATCAAATGTTCGGGAACGGACGAACATTTGCGTACCGCCATAGACTTCAATGGGCAGGCGAATTTCAAAACCCACAGGGACTCTTTCTGGCCACAATAGTGATGGGAAAGTTGTTTCAAGGGGACTAACAACTGGACTGTGGCATGCCGGAGGGGGATCCATGGCAAAACTCCCACGAATGTTGTATCGATCAGGTAGTGTAAGGATTACACCCGCTTCACAGTAACAGACCAATCTCCCCGTTTAATACACCAAACAACCGCAAACAGTCCCTTTGCACAACCGCAAACTCCCCATTTGCACAAGATTGGATACCAAGCTAGCCATGTTCCGTTCCTTGTCCTCACTGATGTCATTGAAGGTCTCTTCCTCCACCCAACCACCAAGGGTCCCCGAAAGGTGACAACAAGCCCCCTGGGACGCCTGCTGTGTTTGGTCTTCCACCTCCTCAAAGCCACCGTCCTCCTCTGACTCCTCTTGTTCAGACTCCTCTCTCTGAGTTGCCTCTGTCTGCGTTATTATAAAGTGTGTATTGTTAAGTAGTACTATTCCTATCGGTTTAATCCCTGTTACGTCCACTATTAGGGGACGTGTATATGGCATTGATTTTTGGAACAGGGAGATGGAAAAAGATGCTTGGTCGGACCTCCTACTTTGAATTTGGGGCACTGCACGTGCAATGTAATGTGCCACCAGATAGGAGTGGTGTATTAAGTTGTACTACTCATTCCTATCATTAATACCTGTTACGTCACCTATCAGGGGAAGTGTATATGGCATGGATTTTTGGAACAGGGAGATGGAAAAAGATGCTTGGTCGGACCTCCTACTTCGAATTTGGGGCACTGCACGTGCAATCTTAGGTGCCACCAGATAGGAGTGGTATATTAAGTTGTACTACTCATTCCTATCAGTGTAATACCTGTGACGTCACCTATCAGGGGACGTGTATATGGCATGGATTTTTGGAACAGGGAGATGGAAAAAGATGCTTGGTCGGACCTCCTACTTCGAATTTGGGGCACTGCACATGCAATCTAAAGTGCCACCAGATAGGAGTGGTGTATTAAGTTGTACTACTCATTCCTATCATTAATACCTGTTACGTCACCTACCAGGGGACGTGTATATGGCATGGATTTTTGGAACAGGGAGATGGAAAAAGATGCTTGGTCGGTCCTCCCACTTTGAATTTGGGGCACTGCACGTTCAATGTAATGTGCCACCAGATAGGAGTGGTGTATTAAGTTGTACAACTCATTCCTATAAGTTTAATACCTGTTACATCACCTATTAGGGGACGTGTATATGGCATGGATTTTTGGAACAGGGAGATGGAAAAAGATGTTTGGTCGTTCCTCCCACTTCGAATTTGGGGCACTGCACGTGCAATGTAATGTGCCACCAGATAGGAGTGGTGTATTAAGTTGTACTATTTATTCCTATCAGTTTAATACCTGTTCCCCCACCTATCTTTCCTCCCAATAGCACATTCTATATGTCATCAACCGCCCTGTGTTTATTTAGAGAACCATACTTTAAGGCCCTTAACCTGGGACAAGGTGGCTTGGCTATCAGAATTGCCTCAGAGCCTTAAAAACTCGCCAAACCCCCTAATCAGACACTCACTATCATACTGGAAATGGGCCAAGAACTGGGAGACTGGTTATTAAAGGGCCAGATGCTCACCTATGAGGAACTGAGGGACAAGCATGAGCTACCGCTGTCAGAACATTACAATTACTGTAGGCTGAGGCATTTCACACACTCCCTGACCCAGAAACAGGGGACACCGGTCTTAAATTGGTTCTCCAAAATTTGTAAAGATAAACCTCTATCAAGGGAGATAATTGGGTCGCTTTACAAATATAAAACATTTGTTACTGGTTGAAGTGACACTGGGGGAAGGACTGGAGTGGGGGAGCCCTGGAGACTCTTCAGAAGCAACCGGCGGCAAAATCATCCCAGGAAAGGAGAGGTCGCTCACTGAAGCCTGCCCTAGGGTAACCCAAGGGTGATTGCCCAGGTTAGATATTGTAAATAATAAGCTAATACTGCTGGAGGGATGATAGCTAATAGGACTTTGGTGTTCTCTGCAGATATACTCTTTACTATTGTCTGTTTTACCATGTTTTAGGTATCTCTTAAATTGCAATCACAATAAAAAATAAGAAAAATTATTAACCTAAAAAGTAAAAATAAGAAGAAATAACCAGCTATCTTTCACAAAATGTCTTTATTGTAAATATGTATTTTTGCACAACTGTTATGCAAGACTGTTCAAAAATGCTTTATTTTTCATTACATGCTGTACGCCTTCTGACAATAAAATAATTTAAATGCAAAAATTTTGTATTGTTGCAGCGACCAGAAAAATTGATGTTAGTTTGTGGACCATTATTAGCTCAAGGCAGCTCATCTATCAGGCCTTTTTTTAATCAAATGTATCGCCCACTGTCAGTCCCTTCGGGATCCATCCCTCATTCATCTTAATAAAGGTGAGGTAATCTAGACTTTTTTGACCTAGGCGACTTCTCTTATCAGTGACAAAACCTCCTGCTGCACTGATGGTCCTTTCTGACAGGACACTTGAAGCGGGGCAGGACAGAAGTTCTATGGCAAATTGGGATAGCTCAGGCCACAGGGCAAGCGTGCACACCCAGTAGTCAAGGGGTTCATCGCTCCTCATAGTGTCGATATCTGTAGTTATGGCGAGGTAATCTGTTACCTGACGGTCGAGTCGTTCTCTGAGGGTGGAACCCGAAAGGCTGTGGCGATGCATAGGACTTAAAAAGCTCTGCATGTCCTCAATCAACAACACGTCTGTAAAGTTTCCTCTCCTTGCCGGCGTGGTCGTGGGAGGAAGATGATTATGTTCACCTCTTCCGCTGTTAGATTGCCTGTGACATCACCCTTAAACGCTGTGTAGAGCATACTTTTTAATTTATTTTGGTAGTGCTGCATCCTTTCCGACTTGTGGTAATTCGGTAACATTTCAGGCACTTTCTGCTTTTACCGGGGGTCTAGTAGCGTGGACACCCAGTACAGATCATTCTCCTTCATCCTTTTTATACGAGGGTCCCTCAACAGGCACGACAGCATGAAAGACCCCATTTGCACAAGGTTGGATGCCGAGCTAGTCCTGTCCCGTTCCTCGTCCTCAGTGATCTCACTGAAGGTATGTTCTTCCCCCTAGCCACGTACAACACCACTGGTACCAGATAGGTGATAACGAGCACCCTGGGATGCCTGTTGTGGTTGGTCTTCCTCCTCCTCCTCAAAGCCACATTCCTCCTCTGACTCCTCTTCCTCACAATCCTCTTCCAGCGTTGCCGCAGCTCCAGCAAGCGATGCTGATAAGGCTGTTTCTGGCGGTCATGGTGACCACAACTCTTCCTCTTCACGCTCATCTACGGCCTGATCCAGCACTCTTCGCAGGGCACGCTCCAGGAAGAAAACAAATGGTATGATGTCGCTGATGGTGCCCTGGGTGCGACTGACCAAGTTTGTCACCTCCTCAAAAGGACGCATAAGCCTACAGGCATTGCGCATGAGCTTCCAGTAACGTGGCAAAAAAATCCCCAGCTCCGCAGAGGCTGTCCTAACACCCCGATCATACAAATACTCGTTAACGGCCTTTTCTTGTTGGAGCAGGCGGTCGAACATTAGGAGTGTTGAATCAAGCGCCTCGCTGGCATGTTGTTTCGCCGCTGGATATCTGTAAAGTGCCCCATGGCCGTGTAGGAATGCCTGAAATGGGCACACACCTTCTTAGCCTGCTTCAGGACGTCCTGTAAGCCTGGGTGCTTATGCACAAAGCGTTGTACAATCAGATTACACACATGTGCCATGCACGGCACATGTGTCATCTAGCCCAAATTCAATGCCGCCAACAAATTTCTTCCGTTGTCACAAACCACTTTGCCGATCTCCAGTTGGTGCGGAGTCAGCCACTGATCCACCTGTGCGTTCAGGGCAGACAGGAGTGCTGGTCCGGTGTGAGTCTCTGCTTTAGGGAAGTCAACCCCAAGACGGCGTGACACTGCCGTATCCGGCATGTGGAATAGTACCTGTGGAGCTGGGGGGGTGCCGTTGATGTGGAGCAAGACATAGCAGCAGCAGAAGAGGACTCAGCCGAGGAGGTTATGGAAGAGGATGGAGTAGGAGGAGTAGAGGAGGTGGCAGCAGGCCTGCCTGCAAGTCGTGGCGGTGTCACCAACTCTGCAGAGCCACATATTCCATGCTTGGCAGCCGTCGTATTCCATGCTTGGCAGCCGTCACCAGGTTTACCCAATGCGCAGTGTAGGTGATATACCTGCCCTGACCATGCTTTGCAGACCAGGTATCTGTGGTCAGATGGACCCTTGCCCCAACACTGTGTGCCAGAGATGCCATTACTTCCTTTTGCACAATCGAGTACAGGTTGGGGATTGCCTTTTGTGCAAAGAAATTTCGTCCCAATAGCTACAAATTTTTTGAACGCCTCAGACTCCACCAGCTTGTATGGTAAAAGCTGGCGGGCTAAGAGTTCAGACAAGCCAGCTTTCAGTTGCTAGGCAACGGGGTGACTTTGTGACATTGGCTTCCTATGCTCAAACATGTCCTTGCCAGACACCTGACTGTGGGCAGATGAGCAGGGACTGCTCAAGGCGAGACACGGAGTGGCAGATGGTTGAGAGGGGGCGAGCAGGGCAGCAGTGGTTGACGTGGCTGAAGATGCTGGACCAGGAGGAGGATGGCGGCTTTGACTTTGTGTGCTGCTTGTACTCATGTGTTGATCCCATAGGCATTTGTGATGTGACATCATGTGCCTTCGCAAAGAAGTTGTACCTAGGTGGGTGTTGGACTTCCCACGACTCAGTTTCTTTTCGCACAGGTTGCAAATGGCATCACTGTTGTCACAGGCAGACACACAAAAACAATTTCCACACTGCTGTACTCTGCAATGACGGCATTCTGGTGGTGGCAACAGCATGCGTTGACTGGCGTGCTGTCTGGCTGACCCCGGGTGCCGATGCATGCTGTCTGACTTTGCCACTAGCTACTTTCGACGACCTCTCGCTGCTTCCAACTCGTATCCTCCTCCTCTCTGTCTCCCCATCTAAACTTTCCTCCTGTTCTTCTTCTCTTATAGCGGTCACCCACGTGACATCCATGTACGCATCGTCATCATCAACCGCTTCATTTGTATCTGACAACTCAACAAAGGAAGCAGCACCGGGTACAACATCATTATCATCATCAGACCGTACGTCCATGTGTGTAATGCTGCCTGACTGGGAAATATCCCTGTTATCTACATCCTCTGGCACTAATGTTTGTGCATCACTCATTTCTTCCAAATGTGTAAACGCGAACATACAAAAATCGCTGCGAATAGTTCTCCGGCGAACTGTTCGGGACATCACTATTCCTGAAGAAATGCTATCCATACTTGGGCATCTTTCCTCATTGCTCCTGACATCTTTATGAAATGATGAGGCTGCCGAACGCCTGTCGTTGCTAACAACATTCTCCTGTTAAAGATACGGCCCATGGGGATGATCCTGAATGCGAAGTTCAACTTCCCCAGAATTGATTGAACTCGCCGCAGGGACACCCTGTTTGCGCCCACCAAAGCTGTGAGCTCAACCGATAGATCCATCACCTTGTCTGGTGGTAAGCTGCACTCCATTGCCTCCGAGTTGATCCGGATCCCCAAGAACGTCAATTTAGCAATAGGCCCTTCTGTCTTCTTGTCCGCCAGGGGGACCCAAAAACTCTGACATATCTGCACAAACGTCTCCAGGATAAAGCCGCAGCTGTCTAGGCATGCCGGTCCCACGAAAAGGAAATCGTTGAGATAATGCATGATCCTGTGATAACCCGATTCGGTCCGAGCCACCCACTGCAGAAAGGTACTAAAAGCTTTGAAATAGGAGCACGAGATGGAGCAATCCATGGGCAGACAAAGGTCCACAAAATATTCACAGTCTACTAAACAGCCCAGGAAGCGATGGCTCTGGGGATGAATAGGTAGCAACCGGAAAGCTGATTCTATATCCACTTTTGCCATCATAATCCCAACGCCCACTGTCTGACCAGGTTTGTGGCCCGATCGAAGGGCGCGTAGGGTATGGATGAATATTCCTTGCCGATTCCATTGTTGACTGAACCACCCCGAGGATAAGTCAGGTGCTGAATCAGCCGAAATTTCCCAGGCTCCTTCTTTTTTACTACGCCCAAGGGGGAAATGACTAAACCTTGAAACGGGGAAGAGGAAAAGGCGCCAGCCATTCTTCCCAACTCCACTTCCACCCAAATCTTTTCAGCTGCTACCCCTGGGAAATCCCCGACGGACTTTAGGTTCTTAAGTCTTGAATCAGAGGGCAGGAGGGTGCACAGGATTGGGAACCCTTCCCGGAAACCCTCCCAAAGCAGGGTGGCAGCCCCTGCTTTTCCCGGTAACCTACCTTAGCGTTCTAGCCACGGCAGCATTGCGTCCAACCGTATGGGCCTCCGGCCATTTTTAAACGGGCTCTCCTGCTCGGATCCCTTCCTTCGCTCTATTGCACCTTGCGATGGCATGCTCGCCACTGCAGTTCGAGCAAGCATGTTTGAATCGGCAGTTCGGTGCCCACTTGCAACTGCCTTCGTTGAAGGAGTAGCATATACTACGACTTGTTGGGCCTGGCGCGACGGGGCCTCTAACTGTGCCTGGTTTCCCACGAAAAGGCGGCATGAACCGCATAGGAGTCATTATGTTTAGCCAGTAAGCCACTGCCTTATCGCTCCACGCCATTGATGACCTAGACGACATGTACTGGCGGAATTCTTCATCATACCGCCACCACAATGTCCCCCCATATGTCCGATATGTGTTTCTAATTTCTTCTAGGTATACAAACAAGCCAGAGCACTGCTCCGGATGTCTCTCTCCCATTACTCAGGCCATTATTGCAAATGCCTGCAGGCAGTTGTCAAATGTCCTCGGGAAATGCCTATGGGGAGCTCTCCTGTCCTCCCCATCCCTAGGAAACCGTTCATGTGAATCCGACAATCGGGATATGGGCAACAAGGAAAACAATTCTATGAATTCCCTGAGCCAGATTTTTTCTTTGATCTCCAGAGGTAAGTGTGACCCTAAGTTATCCTGCCCGCACACGATCGGCTGTCTCATGGTAGAATCCGCCACTCTCCTCTAACCTGTTGAGAGACACCCCTGGTTGGAGCTATTGCCCCGATCGCCGAGAGCCCTTTTCCCCACCTCTCGAGGAGGTGTAGCTGCAGCCGCATGATCTTCCACTCTTCGATCTGGATCTGCTTCTGGGTCTGGGGAAGCATGAGGAACAATCAGTAGATCTCCTATGTCTGTATCCCGGTGACCTCGCAGTCAGTTCCCCCCCAGAGAAGTATTCAGATTCTGCCACTGTAGTGGCTCTATACCGTACAGTCTCTCTCTGGTCTGGGGGCCTAGGTGGGTCAACAATATCACGAACCCGGTCATGTCCCTGAATCCCTTTGGCAGTCCCTGTATCCTGAATGATGTCAGGGCTGTTAGAGCTGAGCTGTGGCCTAACTCTTTTGTCAGGGGATTTTTGTCTCTTTGCTGACTTCGAGGTAAAGGTTAAAGGACTGTACCTGTTAGTCGACATCCAGACCCTGGTGGGGCGCGTCTGCCGTGCCACCGCGGCTGTCACTGGAACCTCATCTATTACCACCAGACTGTCGTTGGCCGCCATCTCATCCATCACTAGGTTTTATTTCCCCCTATTGGTCTCCTTGCTCCTACTTGTCTCAACAACAGCGTTGCGCCATCCCTGCGAAACACCTGCACTACTGGCAGTGGGTGAGGCAGTGGGAACCGCAGGCGCCGTTCCGTTTGAGCCTGTAGGAGCTTTTTTAGAGCTCCTTGTATTTTTGCTGTTACGCCTCTAGCCCCGGGGCTGAGCAGGGGTGTTTGCCGGTCTGCTGCAGGCCTTTGGGCAAGTCTCTGAGTGGTGGCCAGACGGCACTGCCTTCTCTACAGTGGGGGGATAAGCTCTTGGCTCTCACAAAACCTATCCGTGACCCCCATACTCTCCATGGCCTCATTGCCCAAATCCAAGCTAGTACGCTGCTCCGTGGGACTAATGGGCCTATCTAGGCTAAAGGGGTCACCCACTGGGCCCAGGTCACCAGTCACTACAGGCCGAGCCTGAGCCCCGGGCGGGCGCACCATCCCTGCTTAAGGCCCTTGGGTCCATCCTATCCTGGACCCACCTAACTCTATGGCTTAGAGCCCTGGTTCTAACCATGGCTAGTAAGGCTTCTAAGTCCCCAAGGTCCATAACAGACAAACAAGCCAGCTGAAAGGGGGGGCACTGAAAAGAGGCAAGCGCCAGCAGGGCAGCACCAGGACAGGGCACACACACACAAACACACCCCCCCACACACAATAACCCCAATGCGAACCTCTTATAATTGTACACACGGCAGAGCAGAGCGAATCGTGAGCTCCTATCTGGGCAATGGCCGGCGCAGAGTCAGGAAAAGCCTGCGAAACTGGCGTAATCCCACCCCCTGACCTCTGGCCAATCAGGAGCGGCCAGGCTCTGCCGGGTCACACTGCGCTGCGTCAGACCCGGCGTGCTTGTGCTGCCTCCACACCGGCCATAACAGGAAATACAGACAGATGTGCCTGGTGTGCTGCGTCCATATGATCAACAAGAGTCAGACATGACTGAAGGACTAAACAGCAGCAACATACATTGTACTAGCTTTTTTTATCTACAGTATCTACAGTACATTCTAGAGATATACACAGGGTTTCTGCTGTTAATGCTGTTTTAATCTTCGCATTTGTGCGTCAGAGTACTTGATAAAATTGGGTGAGGGAATCTAACTGAATGACAACATTCGGTGTCATTGTTTTTGCCACCACAGAGGCAGAGAAGCTGACTCTGATTAGCACATCGTATAAGCTAATTAGTCTCTCATTTTCATAAAAGTGCAGCACACCTAACACTGAATTTCTCTCAAAATATTTATTTTAGTACAAAAATGGCTAATACAAAGTGTATCCAGTGTTTCATGCTCTTTAGGGCTACAACAAATGTGTACTTGCATTCTCATTATTTGAATATAAAGCAGATAACAAAAAACGATTAACACTGAGTCATTGTTTGCACTTTTTTCTGGTTATAGTTGTGCCATGGACATTTTGCCAATACTCAACTCCTTCAGAGTTACCACTGCCATATTCATTGCTTCTCTGATCATCTCTAAGAGTTGTGATTGTGCCATATTGTTTATATATGGCACACAGGCAACATTTTGGATTTTTTTTTAGAACTCAACTTTGACTGGTGCTTCCCCAGAACTTTATCCAGAACATGTTTTGAGAAGGTACTTGATCTTCATGATAATATTAGGTTTGTTGAGACATGTGCACACCAAAAAACTTGATGACCTTCTAGAAATAAGTGTATTGAAATTTTAACTGCACACAGGTGGAATCCAGTCAACTAATTATGTAACTTCTGAAGGCAATTGGTTGCACTAGAGCTTATTTATGGGTTTCACCCAAACACTGCTTATTCAATTACCACTTTTCAGTTATTTATCACATATTATAATTGTCTAACTACGAGACGTCGTCACGCTGTGTTGCGCAGTGCGTACGACTTTGCGACTTTGCAATGAGCGCAGCAATTAAACCGCTCTGTTCCGTAGTGCGTACGACTTAGCGATGAGCGCCGCAGGTGCTCATCGCCGGGCGAGCCTCGCGCAGCAAGGCGAGCCGTTAAACCGCTCTGTTCCGTAGTGCGTACGACTGTAGCGAGGCGAGCCGTTAAATCGTTGCACTTTGGCAATGAGCAACGCAGGCGCTCATTGCAGGCGAGCCTCGCGTAGCGAGGCAAGCCGTAACATCGTAGCAATTAGAAAAAAAATACGGAACCAAAACACTAAAAAAAAAACTAAATACATACTAAAAAATAAAATAAAAAAAAAAAAAGCATGGGGAACCAGGCAGGACGTCTGGAAGTGAGTTATAACTGCAATTTAGATCGATCGCGAGGCTCGCCGTTACATCGAAGCAATTAGAAAAAAAAATACAAGGTGAAAAAAAGCCGTTAAATCGGAGCACATCGTAGCAACTAGAAAAAAAATAAGAGGTGAAAAAAATTACGAGATAAGCGGCGGAACCAAAAAAATAAAAAAAACACTAAATACACACTAAAAAATAAAATAAAGGTCACTTACAGCATGGGGAACCAGGCAGGACGTCTGGAAGTGAGTTGGAACTGCAATTTAGATCGATTTAGCCGAGTTACAAAGATCGAAAATCGGCTAAGCGAGAAAAAAATGGCCGCCGAAAAAAATTTAAACGAGGCCATACTACTACGAACTGCGTAAAACACAGCCACAGACGTATGTGTTAGAAAAACAACGAGATAAAGGATGCGGATTAACCGCACAATGAGTAAAAAGACAGTAGCGAGTATATTTTACGAAACGATATTACCGATTTACGCATTAACACAGATTTCCCGCCTTTGTCTCGCGCCACAAAGAATTTCCCGCCGAAAACAACGCATTTGGCTCGCGCAACTGCGGATTTCCCGCCTAAAACAATGCATTGGTCTCGCGCACAAAGCCTATATATAGGGCACATTTCACACAGGACTGACACTTTCTCCTCAGGTGATGACAGTCTGACTGGATGTTTTCTGATGCCGGGAAATCGCAATAGATTGTTAGCTCTTCAGTATACTGCTTCAGCATTATTATATTAAAAAAGGTAAATATATTATTTATAATTATTAATTAATAAATTGGTAATTACTTAATAAATAATAGATAAGAAATTTAATTAATAGAAAAATAATATTGTGCTTACCCGTGTGAAAGAATTATTAATAACATTCATAATGTACATTAATTAATTATTAATTATTAATATCAAAATTAAGAAGGTCAATAAAAAAATGTATTATTTAATTATTAATGTACATTAATTTAACAATTATTTTGTGATATGTCGTGATTACCTGTGGGTAAGAAATTAATTAATAGAAAAATAATATTGTGCTTACCTGTGTGAAAGAATTGTTAATAAGATTCATAATGTACATTCATTAATTAATTAATTATTAATATCAAAATTAAGAAGGTCAATAAAAAAAAATGTAATATTTAATTATTAATGTACATTAATTTAACAATTATTTTGTTATATGTCGTGATTACCTGTTTGAAACAATTGTTAATAACATTCATAATGTACATTAATTAATTAGGAACACATTGATTCATTAATTATTAATGTACATTAATTTAAGAATTATTTTGTGATATGTCGTGATTACTTGTGGGTAAGAAATTAATTAATAGAAAAATAATATTGTGCTTACCTGTGTGAAAGAATTGTTAATAAGATTCATAATGTACATTAATTAATTAATTAATTATTAATATCAAAATTAAGAAGGTCAATAAAAAAAATGTATTATTTAATTATTAATGTACATTAATTTAACAATTATTTTGTTATATGTCGTGATTACCTGTTTGAAACAATTGTTAATAACATTCATAATGTACATTAATTAATTAGGAACACATTGATTCATTAATTATTAATGTACATTAATTTAAGAATTATTTTGTGATATGTCGTGATTACCTGTGGGTAAGAAATTAATTAATAGAAAAATAATATTGTGCTTACCTGTGTGAAAGAATTGTTAATAAGATTCATAATGTACATTAATTAATTAATTATTAATATCAAAATTAAGAAGGTCAATAAAAAAATATGTATTATTTAATTATTAATGTACATTAATTTAACAATTATTTTGTTATATGTCGTGATTACCTGTGTGAAACAATGGTTAATAACATTCATAATGTACATTAATTAATTAGGAACACATTGATTCATTAATTATTAATCTACATTAATTTAAGAACTATTTTGGGATATGTCGTGATTACCTGTGGGTAAGAATTGTAATTAACATTCATAATGTATCATTACTAATCATTAATTTTACAAAAGGTTAAGAATGTGCAATATTTTGTATAAAATAAACCAAAAATAAAAAATAAAGGCTATATACTCATGCTTACATGTTGATGGTAGATTGAGTCACATATTAGATTAATATTAATGAACATTAATTGATTCTTATTTTATTAGTAATGTACATTATTTTAAGAATTCAGTTGTAACATACTCATTTTAAAATAACACTCAAAAAAAAAAAGGGTACATGCTTATGTGTTGATGTTATATAGTGTCAGACATTAATTTAAGATTAATACAGATTCATTGATTCTTATTTTAAGACTAACAGTAATATTGAGTGTATGTTTAGAATCTATGCTTACATATGTGTGTTCATGCTGATTTATTGATATATTTATTTCATGTTTTTAATCTATGCAAAAATAGCTATGTTAAGACTCATTGATTAATATAGAGGAAGTAACATATTATACATTAATTACTATTTTGTATAATTGCAGTGAAATCTACGTGAATGACCAGAGATAGTGACGTTTGCACACATTGAACAGCATAAGGATCATTTGGACAGGTACAGAAATTTAATTATATTACTACGTCAAAATATTACCAATTATGAGGTTTTTAATGTAGCCAAATATATGTATGTTGATGTTCATTTAATGATATTGATGAAGCAAAAGTTTAAAAATATTATCTATTTGATTTTACAGTTTTATCGGATCTGCAAGGGAATAAACACACAGTGTGACGTTTGCAGCCTTTGAACAACATCAACATCATCTTCTCAGGTAGAAAATGTTAAAGGCTATTGTATTATATATTTGGTGAAAATTGAAATTTCTTGAAAAGGGATAGTACTTATTGAGTCATTAATTTATGATATTTAGTCAAAACTTTAAAAATGTTGAAAAGACAATACTAATTAATAATAATATTGAAAGAAAATAAGAAGCTTAAAAAAAAAAAGGAGGGTATGCTGTGAATTCAATCAAGAAGGAATGTCATTGAAGGATTTAATAATATAAAGATAGATATGTGCAGCTATTTCAGATTTCATATATGTCAATAAAATACTTTGAAAAATGGTTTCATTTCTTTCAGACTAAAGTGCAACAATTGAAAATGTTTGATTAGTTTATTCATCTACTTTAATCTAAAAGTACAAAAAGGAAAAAAAAATGTATATAAAACAAAGAACAAACAATAATTACATCTCTTTTTAAAATTACAGATTAACATGGCGGACAATGGAGAATACAAAGTTGAACGCAAAAGAAGATTGGCAAGGGAAATGAAGCAAAGGTGGAGAGATGCTCAGACACCGGAAACTTCACAACGCTTGCGAGAAGAAGATCGACAGAGACTTTTAAATAAAAGAAAGATGAGTAAGAAAGCCGCAAGTGAGTGTGTTGGGCCTTCCAAGAAACGTAAAAGTAAACAAAAACATCTCTCTGAACCATTGTGCAATGATTCTATTTTGCAGAATGACTTGAATGTAGACACACAAGAAAAATATGTACATATAGAATGTGGGTCTGATATTTATGTTGAAGAAATGCATGATAGTGTGTTTACTACTGAAGTAGAAGTAGATACTCATTATTGTGGGTAACTTAATGTGGTTTGTCAGTTTTGTGGGGCCTATCATTTTATAAATGAAAGACCTTCTGACGGAAATTTCATTAGTTGCTGTCAGAAAGGAAAGGTCAAACTTCCACTAAGACACCCATTTCCATATTATTTAGAATGCATTATGAGTGATCCAACATTTCCAAATTATAATAATTTTAAACAAAACATAAGGTCTTATAACAGTGCAATTTCATTTGCTTCAATGGGTGCAACATTAGCAGAAAATGTACCAGGACATGGTCCTTATTGTTTCAGAGTTCAAGGTCAAATATACCACAGAACTTCGCATTTACACCCACAAGAAGGACAGCAAAGGAAATTTGCACAGTTATATGTCTTAGATACGATGGAAGCTGTGGAACAAAGAATGACACTTCCAGAAAATAGACAGTGTTTGCGCATAGTCTTTGAACAGCTGGATAAAATTATGAAAAAAAAAACATATAGTCAAGCATATAAACAATTAGCACAGCTTGAAAAATAACAACAGGAACATGCTCAAAGACATCAATTGCCTACACCAAAAGTCAATATGGTGTTAAAAAGAGATCGCAACACTGATCAGAGAAGATATAATTTACCTACTGTAAATGAGGTTGCCATGGTGTTTAAAAATGAAGATGGTGAACCACCTTTTCAGCGGGATATTAGAATATATTCACGCAATGAAGAACAACCATTTATTAACATCAATATATTAAGCTGTAATTTAGATCCAATGACATATCCCATTTTCTTTCCAAATGGGGAACCAGGATGGGAACCAAAATTACAATTGGAAAGTTATCCCAATACTAAACTTCGTATTAGATCTAATATTTCCATGCTGGAATATAAAGTGGCACAAACTGCTATCCGTGATTGTTTTAATCCAATTTTAAATGGAGGAAAACTCACTCAACAATGGATTATTGATTCATATTTACAAGTTGAAGCCAATAGTCTAAATTTTATTAAATAGCAACAAAATAAATTACGAGTAGAACAGTATTGTGGATTAATGGATTATGTGGCAGATTTAGCTTCCAACAGAGACATTCCAGCTGGAAGAGCAATTATTTTGCCATCCTCTTTCCAAGGATCTCCTCGCAATATGCGAGAAAGGTATAATGATGCCATGGCTATTGTTACAAAATTTGGAAAACCAGATTTATTTATTACATTCACGTGTAATCCACAATGGCCAGAGATCAAGGAAAATTTGAATCTGGGACAAACTACTTCTGACCGACCAGATTTAGTGGCAAGAGTATTTAAAATCAAACTCAATTCAGTAATTCATGATATCACTAAAGCACACTTATTTGGACAATGTGTGGTTTTTGTTTACACCATTGAATTTAAAAAAAGAGGATTGCCACATGCTCACATACTTTTAATACTGCAGGAAAAAGACAAGTTGAACACTGCAGAGAGAGTGGATTCAGTAATTTCTGCACAATTGCCAGACCAAGAAAAATATACAAAACTTTGGGAGATTGTTACACATAGAATGATTCATGGTCCATGTGGAGAGATGAATCCGAATTCACCATGTATGGAAAATAAAAAATGTACTAAAGAATTTCCAAAACAATTTCAAATGGAAACTTATGCAAATTGTGATGGATATCCTTTGTATAAAAGAACACAAGGACAAACAGCTATTATCCGGGGCCAAAAGGTTGATAATAGATTTGTTGTTCCATACAATCCACATTTGCTCATCAAGTACAATGCACACATCAATGTGGAAGCTTGCACTTCGATTAAATCAATTAAGTATGTGTTTAAATATATATACAAAGGATATGATGCAGCTACTGTTGTTGTACAAGGTGCTGGAAATGAAAACGAAAATCAAATTTTACATGATGAACTATCAAATTATTTAGATGCTCGGTATGTAAGTGCTCCTGAAGCAAGGTGGCGCCTTTTGAATATTGAGATGCATGATCGGTCACATGCTATCTATCGTTTAGCTGTACATTTGCCTCAAAGTCAGATGGTTTGCTTTACTCAAGGAAATGAAAGAACTGCATTATATCAAAGTGAAGACAGAGATACTACGCTTACTGCGTGGTTTAAATTAAACTGTCAGGATACGCAGGCCAGACAATTTTTATACATAGAGATACCATATCACTATGTATTTGTAAATGGTCTATGGCGACAACGAAGAAGAGATACACATAAAATCATACCACGCATTTATACCGTCAGTCCAAGGGACATTGAACGTTTCAGCTTAAGATTACTTCTGTTACATGTTCCCGGTGCACAGAGTTTTGAGCATTTACGTACAGTGAATGACATAGTTTATGAGACATTCCTATTAGCTGCAAGACATCAAAATTTCATAGCTGATGATACAGAATGGGAGAGGTGTCTGGAAGAAGCAGCACTATGTCAAATGCCTAAGCAAATGAGACAACAATTTGTATTCATTTGTATATTTTGCAATGTACCTGATGCTTTCACTTTGTGGGAAACATTTAAATTAAACATGTCAGAAGATTTCTTGAAACGTTACAGAGAACCAATAGCTCTGTTAAAAACATTGATGGAAATCCAAGAAATATTGTTGGCTCATGGATTAAATTGTGCAAGTTTTAATATACCAGATCCAGGACTTATAGATGACATCAATTTTGATGATTATGACACTGAGCTTCAAAAACAAAAAAACCCAAGAAAAACTGGAAACTTTAAATAATTTACAGTTAGAAGCATTTCATGCCATCACAAATGCTACAGATAATGTAATGGTCAAAGACCGGTATTTCTATCTAGACGGACCAGGTGGATCAGGAAAAACTTATCTGTACAATTGTTTGATGAGTTATATTCGATCACAGGGTCAGATAGCTATGCCATTTGCAACAACTGGAATTGCTGCACTTTTGTTAGATGGTGGTAGAACTGTGCATAGTGGATTTAAGCTGCCAGTTCCCATTTTGGAAACATCAGTGTCAGATATTCGACTGAATTCCTTACAAGCAAAAAAATTTAAACGAACTAAACTAATTATCATAGACGAGGCAACAATGATGTCATGTCATGCACTGCAATGTATTGACAGATTCTTAAAAGAAGTGATGGATAATAAGTTGCCATTTGGTGAAAAGGTGATGCTGTTAGGAGGCGATTTTAGGCAAACATTACCTGTTGTGCCACACGGAAATAGAACAGAGATCATTGAAACATGTATCAAGACCAGTAAACTGTGGCAAATATTTACACATCTCAAATTAGAATTAAATATGAGATCTGAAGGCCAAAATGAATTCAATGACTGGCTCATTAAAATCGGAGATGGAAAACATCCAGAAATACAGCATTTACCAAATGATACCATTGAAATTCCATCAGAAATGGTTTGCAATGAATCACTCATATCAGCCATATTCCTAAACACTCTTAATAATGAGGATTACACAGACATTGCAAACAAAGTTATATTAACATCAAAAAATATCGATGCCTTGAATGTAAATAACGAAATTTTAAAATGCATCAATGCACCACAAAAGAATTATTACAGTGCAGATTCGATTCTGTCAGATGATAAAGACAGTGAACCGAATTTTAGTATCGAATTTATTAATTCGTTAACACCATCTGGAATGCCCCCACATATTTTACAATTGAAAAAAGGCGCAATTGTTATGTTATTGCGAAATATGAATCCAAAAAAAGGACTTTGTAATGGGACCCGATTAATTGTGCATGAGTTAAAAGATCATTTTATACATGCAGAAATTATAACTGGTACACATAAAGGTGAACGAGTTTTTATACCAAGAATTGATTTAGCTCCAAGTGAGAGTGGTTTGCCCTTTGTCCTTCAACGGAGACAATTTCCAGTTATCATGGCATTTGCTATGACCATCAATAAATCCCAAGGACAAACTTTTAAGTCAGTTGGGAACCAGTTTTTGCACATGGACAACTCTATGTGGCTTTTTCAAGGTGCACTAATCCAAAAGAAATTAAAGTGCATGTTGAAGAAAACGAAACTCAAGGTCATTTATTGGACGATGGATGTGTTTACACCAAAAACATTGTCTACTATGAGGTGTTGGAAAGATAGTGGACAATGGTTTCATTTTAATGCCAACATTTTATGGGACTCAATATGATTGCACAAAAACAATATTTAAAGTAAAAAATCTAAAGAATGGACAAAAAAACATAGAGAACAGTGGTTTGACTTCCAGTACTAAATTAAAGTACTCTGGGACTCTTTAAATAGGGGACCACTATTTCACTTATGAAAATATATCTGATATTTGCAGAATGGACTAAATGAAAAAAAAACAGTAAAATATCCTGAAACAGATTGGAATGGGTTCAAAGTTTTATATTTACATGATTGGCCCCACAAAAACAATTCACTGATTTTTTCATAATTTACAAGAGTTAAATGTTATTGTTTTAAGTTACAATTTCAGATGTTAAATATGTGTTTTTGGAATGTTTAAAATAGTTTGGTAAATATATATGTGGTATAGTCAAATATGTATTGTTAGTATAAAGTTGAAGTATTTAGTAATAATTGGAAATGTATTATTTAAAGACAAAGTATTGATTCAGGGAGAAATCCGATCGCCAGTTAATGGGGTCAGGAAGGAATTAATTTTTTTCCCTCTTTGATACAATTGGACAAGTTTCAAAAGGGGTTTTTTATTGTTTGCCTTCCTCTGGATTCAATGCTAATTTAGTTTAACAAGAGTTTAACAAATATGTTACAAATGACAAAAAGTATGTTATTGTTAAAAAAATGTACTTACTCTAAGTTAATATAATCCGCAGTTACTCAGTGATAAATATGTATTGAAAAGTGTTAGTATTGTTAACAAAATGTTGAACGAAGGTTTCATATACAAGTTGCATGTTACAAAGTTTAATGTTTGGGAAATATAAGTGGAAAGTTAAAAAAATAAAAAGTTAAAAATAATTATGTGTTTTTATTTTTAGAAAAAAAAATGGGACAAATGTAGGTGACTCATTTTGGGATGCAAACAAATTTTACAACATTTACATTTTATTGACCGTCATTTTTTGACGGGCAAGTCGCTAGTCACATATATAGTTGTCATAATTTTGAGTTTGTCAGTCACGCTCTGTTAAAAGGGCTCATCGATATGTTAAAAGGTGCTCATCGCAAGGCCAGAAAGTTACAGGTTTGAGGGGGGTGGCAATGAGCGTGAAAGGCTGAAGGCGCTCATTGAAGCCTGCATGTGACTGGCTTGACGGGGCTGCAATGAGCGCTGAAGGCCAAAAGGCGCTCATCGTGAGGCCCAAAAGTTATGGGTTTGAGAAGGTCAGCGATGAGCCTGCAAATCCGGGCGGAGGGAGGTTTGCAATGTAGAAGGGTGAGGTTCCAAACGGCTTCTGAGATACGGGCTTAAAAAAGAGATACGGGCTTAAAAAAAAACGTTGGTAGGACGCCAAGAGACGCCAATTAAATAGGAAATTAGATTGCAACTCCCTGAGGCATGGAATTTATAAGTGAGGTTGAAAGGTAAATTGATACATAATTGGCATCTTTCGTCTGCCTCCCAAAGGATTCCGAGTTGCGAGCTTGAAAAAAAAATAGTTTCAAGGCTATAACTTGGATGCACTTTGCCGGCTTGGGGAAATTGATCAATATGCCCAAGCCCGCAAATGTTTTAAAAGCAGCACAGGGAAGGGAGAGGGAGGAAAAAGACACTGGGGAGGGAGAGGGGGGAAAGAGACACAGGGGAGGGAGTGGGGGGGAACGATACATAAGGGTGTTTATCGCGAGGCCTGTAAAGTAGAGGGGTGAGAGAGGCTCTCAATGAGCACCAAAGGCACTCATCGCATGGCCTGTAAAGTAGTGAGGGAGAGAGGCTCGCAATGAGCACAGAATGTGCTTATTGCAAGGCCCGCGATGAAACCCAAAGGCGCTTATCGTGAGGGCACGTATAGTAGAAGGGGAGAAAAGCATGCAATGAGTGTCGAAGCAGCTCATCGTGAGGCCCGCAAGTTAGAGGGGGGAGGGGGAGCCTCGCATTGTGTTGAAAACAACAGCATTATGAGGCTTCAATTTTTTTTTGCCATAATTTTTTACGCCAGGTGACTAGTTTTAAAATAATATTGCAAGAACTTCTATTGTTCAAAGTTATTTCCCCTTCAATGTTACAGACTAGTTGGTGTAAATTAGTAAGAAAAAAATCACACTTAAATTACTGTATATACTCGAGTATAAGCCCAGTTTTTCAACCCTTTTTTTAAGGCTGAAAAGGGCCCCCTCGGCTTATACTCGAGTCACCCTGTGTCTCTTTCCCCCCGTGTCTCTTCCTCCCTCTCCTGTGTCTCTTTCCCCCCTTTCCCTCGTGTCTCTTTCCCTCCCCCACCCTTCTCATCCTCCTCATCCTTCCTCCTCAACCACCCTCCTTAATCCCCCTCCTCATGCTCAACCCCCCTCCTCAACCCCTCCTCATCCTCAATCCCCCTCCTCATCCTCAACCCCCTCCTCATCCTCAACCCCCTCCTCCACCTCAACTCCCCTCCTCATCCTCCCCCTCAACCCCTCTCCTCACTCTACCCCACTGTAATTACCTCGCCCTCTCCCTTTCCCCTCACTTACCTTCCAAGCAGCTGCTCCTCCGCTCCTCAGCACGTCTTCCAGATGCGTCAGGACCCAGCATATGCTAATGACGTGACGTCACATGCGCGTCACGTCATTAGCATTGGCCGGGTCCCAACACAGCCAGAAGACGCACTGAGTAGCGGAGGAGCAGCTCTGATGGAAGGTAAGTGAGAGGAAAGGGAGAGGGGGAGGTAATTAGAGAGGGGTATACTGAGGAGGGGGTTGAGGAGGGAGGAGGGGGGTTGATGCAGAGGAGGGGAGTTGAGGTTGAGGAGGGGGGTTGAGGTTGAGGAGGGGGGTTGAGGATGAGAAGGGGGGTTGAGGATGAGGAGGGGGCTGGAGGATGGGGTTGAGGATGAGGAGGGGGGTTGAAGAGGGAGGATGAGGAGAGAGGATGAGGAGGGGGTTGAGGAGAGAGGATGAGGAGGAGGGTTGAGGAGAGAGGATGAGGAGGAAGGATGAGGAGGGGGTTGAGGAGAGAGGATGAGGAGGGGGGTGGAGGAGAGAGGATGAGGAGGGAGGATGAGAAGGGGGTTGAGGAGAGAGGATGAGGAGGGAGGATGAGGAGGGGGTTGAGGAGGGTGATAAGGGAGGGGGAGGGAAGGAGACACGAGGGAGAGGGGGAAACAGACACAGGGAAGGGAGGGGGGAAGAGGAGGGGGAAGAGACACAGGGGAGGGAGAGGAGGGCGGCACAAGAAAGGGGCACAGAGGGCACAAGAGGGGGACACAGAGGACACAAGCGTGACACAGGGGGCAGCACATTTCCCACCCTTGGCTTATACTAGAGTCACTAGGTTTTCCCAGTATTTTGTGGTAAAATAGGTACCTCGGCTTATACTCGGATCGGCTTATACTCGAGTATATACAGGTACTTTAATTTGCATGATGTAACATTCTAAAATGTGGAAAAGTCCTCGGGGAGGGATACTTATGCAAGGAACTAAAACTGTAAATGTAAATAAAAGAAATAAATAAAAGCCAGAGCCTCTTAGATAAGAGATTGAAAGAACAAAAGTGGTGGAATTTGAGCCTAGAAATAATGTTGGTTTCATTTTAAAGAATATTAAAAACTGGCTATACATTGTAGTAGCCTTTTTGTATCAACAATACATAATTTTAAAGATATACACATGGTCTCTGCTGTTAAGGCTGTTTCAGCCTTGATAAGGTTGCTGGAAGGAATCTAACTGAATAGAATTATTTGGTGTCATTTGGCCACCTCAGAGACAGACAAGCAGCCTCTGATTAGCACATCAAATGAGTTATATAACATATTGTTAGTTATATTATATATTGTCAAAGAAGCAGCAGTAAAATGGAACTATTATGCATGAAAACCTTTCAAATAAATCAAATTTCCTGCAGCTGTGGTCTGCATCAAACCTTTGTGGCCTTTGACATCAAACTTTTGACGTTATCCTACATCTAGATTAGTATTAGTATATACAATTCTGTACTCTATTTTATTTACATCAATTCTCTTGGGCAATTATAACAATACTTGCTCCTATTTTTGGGTGAATGCACAACTATTGGAGCAAAACTCTTCACAATAGAGTTGTTCTCACTTACTTTCACACCTTTTCCAATACATCATGTTGTTTAAAGCTCACTGACCGTGTTAAAACAAATATCAACCCCTCCCATCCAACTGCATGCCAATGCCTTACCATAAGGTCAAATATTAGGTCAAATATAAATGGAAAAAGTTTAAAAAAGTGTCAGGTAACCTGATTGAGTGATAAGTTTACAACACAGAAGAGGGGCAAAAATAACCACATGAAAAAAAAATCTGAAGATCAAGTATATAATTCACACACATAAAGGTATACACACCCATATAGCACATAGAACAATATTCACAAAGACATATTAATACATCAAACATGTTTTTTACTTCGGCATTTGAAATACTATTTAGATCAATACATGTTTTTATGTCATAATACCATATGTTGTGCTTATTATATATATAACTAACTAGCAACTTGCCCGTCAAAAATTACGGCAATAAAATGTGAATCCTGGCAATGCTGTTTGCCACACAATGGGAGCCTCTCCCCCTCTACTTTACTGGCCTCGCGATGAGCACTTCGGCGCTCATCATGAGCGTCGCAATGAGCGCCGCCTTTGGCGCTCATTGCGAGTCTCTGCCTAAGTCTACTTCCTCCCTTGTGTCTCCTTCCCCCTGTGTTTTTACCCCCTCTCCCCCTGTGTCTTTCCCCCCTGCCCCCCATGTCTCTTTCCCCACCTCTCCCTCCCCTGTGTCTCTTGCCCCCCTGTGTCTCTTTCCCCATGTCTCTTCCCCCCTCCCACGTGTCTGTTACCTTCCATTTCCCTCCCCTGTGTCTCATACCCCTCCTCTCCCTCCCCTGTGGCTCTCCCCCTCCTCTCCCTCCCCTGTGTGTATACTCTCCTCCTCTCCCTCCCCTGTGTCTCTTGCGCCCCTCTCCCACCCCTGTGTCTCTTTTGCCCCCTGTGTCTCTTTCCCCATGTCTCTTCCCCCCTCCCACGTGTCTGTTCCCTTCCATTTCCCTCCCCTGTGGCTCTCCCCCTCCTCTCCCTCCCCTGTGTGTCTACTCTCCTTCCTCTCCCACCCCTGTGTGTCTCCCCCTCCCCTTTGTCTCTTCACCCTCCTCTCCCTCCCCTGTGTGTCTCCTCATCCTCCTCTGTGTCTCTTACCCCTCCTCTCACTCGTTTATGTCTCTCCCTCCCTTACTCCCCTGTGTCTCTCCCCCTCCTCTCCTTCCCCTGTGTCCCCCCTCCTCTGTGTCTCTCCCCCCTCTCATTCCCCTGTGTCTCTCCCCCTCCACTCCCTCCCCTATGTGTCTACCCCCCTCCTCTCCTACCCCTGTGTCTAGCCCCTCCCCTCTGTCTCTTCCCCCTCCTCTCCCTCCCCTGTGTCTCTCCCCCTTCTCTCACTCCTTTGTGTCTCCCCTCCTCTCACTCCACTGTGTCTCTCGCCCTGCCTCTCACTCCCCTGTTTCTCTTCATCTCCTCTCACTCCCCTGGGTTGCTCCCCCCTCCCCTTTGTCTCTCTCCCCCTCCTCTCACTCCCCTGTGTCTCTCCCCCTCCTCTCACTCCCCTGTGTCTCTTCGACCCTCCTCACACTCCTCTGTGTCTCTCCCGCCTCTCATTCCCCTGTGTCTCCCCCCTCCTCTGTGTCTCTTCCCCCCTCTCCTGTGTGTCTACCCCATCCTCTCCCACCGCTGTGTGTCTCCCCCCTCCCCTGTGTCTCTTCCCTCCTACTCTCCCTTCCCTGAGTCTCTCCCCCCTCACTCCTTTGTGTCTCCCCCCCTCCTCTTACTCTGCTGTGTCTCTCCCCACCTTCACTTACTCCCCTGTGTCTCACCCCCCTTCTCTTACTCCTTTGTGTCTCTACTCCCCCGCTCCTCTCACTCCCCTGTGTTTCTCCCCCCTCCTCTGTGTCTCTCCCCCCTCTCATTTCCCTGTGTCTCTCCCCCCTCCTCTGTGTCTCTCACCCCTCTCATTCCCCTGTGTCTCTCCCCTCTCTCCTGAGGGGTAGATAATTAGAGTGGGGTAGAGTGAGAAGGGGGGTTGAGGAGGGAGGATGAGGAGGGGGGTTGAGGAGGGGGGTTGAGGATGAGAAGGGGGGTTGAGGAGGGGGGTTGAGGAGAGAGAATGGGGTGGGAGGATGAGTAGGGGGGTTGAGGAGAGAGGATGAGGAGGGAGGATGAAGAGGGGGTTGAGGATGAGAAGGGAGGATGAGGAGGGGGGTTGAGGAGGGTGATAAGGGAGGGGGAGGGAAGGAGATACGAGGGAGAGGGGGAAACAGACACAGAGAAGGGAGAGGGGGGAAGAGACACAGGGGAGGGAGAGGAGGGGAAGAGACACAGGGGAGGAAGAGGGGGAGAGACACAGGGGAGAGAGAGGGTGGACACAAGAAAGGGGCACAGAGGGCACAAGAGGGGGACACAGAGGGCACAAGCGGGACACAGGGGGCAGCACATTTCCCACCCTCGGCTTATACTAAAGTCACTAGGTTTTCCCAGTATTTTGTGGTAAAATAGGTGCCTCGGCTTATACTCGGGTCGGCTTATACTCGAGTATATACAGGTACTTTAATTTGCAGGATGTAACATTCTTAAATGTGGAAAAGTCCTCAGGGAGGGATACTTATGCAATACTATTTAGATCAATACATGTTTTTATATCATAACTAGCGACTTGCCCGTCAAAAAATGACGGCAATGTGATGTATATGTTTGTCAAGTTGTTTAGTTATTAACATATATTTTTGACACTTGTAAGTATTTTAATATGAACGTGTATTTTTGTAAAATGTTGATGTAATGGTTTTTTAAAATGTAATTTGTATCTGAAGAATTGTTAACTTTAATATACATTGAATGAATAGGAAAGCAAAAAGTAAAAAGCCTTCTTTAAACGTCGCGAATTTTAACATGAAGTTTAAAATATATGTAAGCAATAACCTTCAAAGTATATATTTTTAAACTTGAACTTTATTTTTTATGTAAGTTTAGAAGTTGACAAAACATTGGTATAATTTTGAACATTATAAACAGGAACATAGTGAATACATTTTGTAACCTAATTTTTTATTAAAAGTATTAACATTTGAATGTAAAAACAATTGACCTTTAAATTAATCAGTATTAAAATTCAATTTCTATCACAATAATTGTTAACTTGAATATACATTGAATGTAGAGGAAGGCATACAGTAAAACTCTTCTTAAAACGTACGTAATTAAAGTAATTCATTACTGAGCACATAAACTGGCGATAAACATTAATGTAGGTAGTAATCTTAAGATAACAGACAATATTTACATTGTGACTTAAAAGGTGCTTGACCTCTTAACATCCACTTTGTAATCTGTTGAATGAAATAACTTGAAAATATATTTTTTAAACTTGTAACATTAGAAACATTAACATAATGACATAACATTTTAACATAATTTTTACTAACAATGCAAGGCAAGTATTGTGTGAGGCGAATCATTCATAAACAGTACTTCCATTAATTATGACTGAATTAAACAACCAATTGTTATGTATTTTGGAATGCTTTTAAAAAATGTTGGCATCTTTAATTTGTATCCTTCAAAGTTATAGTACTTCATAGTAGACAATGTTTTTAGTAAAAATACGTCCATCTTCTAATAAATCACCTTGACTTTCATTGTTTTCAATGTAAACTTTAATAGCCTGTGGATTTTTGCACCGTGACAACGCAACGTACAATTGACCATGTGCAAAAACTGGTTCTTCCAAGAAAATACCCACAGATTTTAAAGTTTGACCTTGTGATTTATTAATGGTCATGGCAAATGCCATAATAATGGGAAATTGTCTTCTTTGAAGTATAAAAGGGAGACTACTTTCACTTGCTGCTAAATCTATTCTTGGTATGAAAACTCTCTCTCCTTTATGGGTCCCAGTTAAAATTTCAGCATCTATAAAATGGTCCTTTAATTGTTGAACAATTAATCTTGTGCCATTGCATAGGCCTTTTTTGGGGTTCATATTTCGCAGTAACATGATAATTGCTCCTTTCTTTAGCTGCAAAATATGTGGTGGCATTCCAGAAGGAGTTAAAGAGTTTATGAATTCAGTTGAAAAGTTTGCCTGACTTTCATTGTCATCAGCAAGTACAGAATCAGCACTGTGATAATTTCTTTGTGGTGCATTCATTTTTTTAAAGATTTCATTATTGAGTATTAATGCATCTTTATTTTTACACGTCAGTATAACTTGGTTGGCAAGCTCGGAATATTCTTCGTTATTTATGCTCCCTTCAAATATAGCCGATATAATATCTTGTTGACAAATCATATGTGGTGGGATCTCTACAGTGTCGTCAGGTAAATGTAGTATTTTTTCTGTTCTGCCTTCTCCAATTTTAATAAGCCAATCATTGAAATCAGTTTGGCCTTCTGATCTCATATTTTGTTGCAGTTGAAGATGGGTAAAATGTTTCCATACTGTACTTGACTTTATACATGTTTCGATAATGTCAGTTCGATTTCCATGTACAACGACAGGTAATGTTTGTCTAAAATCGCCACCCAACAACATTACCTTTCCACCAAATGGAAAAATATTATCCATGACTTCACGAAGCAAACGGTCAATACATTGGAGGGCATAGCATGACATCATTGTGGCCTCATCTATTATAATTAATTTACATTTCTTCAATTTCTTTGCTTGTAAGGATGTCATGCGAATATCTGAGACAGAATTTTCTAAAATAGGCACTGGCAGTTTAAATCCACTATGAACAGTTCTTCCACCTTCTAATAAAAGTGCAGCAATTCCAGTAGTGGCAAACACCATTGCTATTTTTCCTTGTGCTCGTACTGAACTCATTAATAAATTGTACAAATATGTTTTTCCTGATCCGCCAGGTCCATCAAGATAGAAATAACGCTCTGTCACCATGTCATCATCTATAGCATTTTTAATGGCATGAAATGCTTGCAATTGTAGTGTATTTAAAGTTGCAAGTCTTTCTTCTGTTCTTTCTGCTTGTAGTTGAATGTCATTGTCTTCAAAGTTAATGTCATCTATAAGACCTGGATCAGGCAAATTAAAACTTGCACAACTTAATCCATGAGTTAAAAAGACTTCTTGGATTTCCATTAACGCTTTTAAGTGTGCAATGGGTTCATTGTATCGTCGCATAAAGTCTTCAGCCATATTACTTTTAAAAGTCTCCCACAAAGCTAATGCATTTGGAGCATTTGAGAAGATACAAATAAAAGCAAATTATTCTCTCATCTGTCGTGGCATTTGACATTGTGCTGCTTCTTCTAAACATCTTTCCCACTCTGTATCATCAGCGAGTAAATTTCTATGTCTTGCAGCTAAATGGAAGGATTCATATACAATGTCATTAACAGTTCTTAATTGTTCAAAACTTTGTGCTCCTGGAACATTTAAAAGTAATATCCGTAAGCAAAAACGTTCAACATCTCTTGGACTGACTGTGTAAATTCTTGGAATAATTTTATTGCCTCTGGTTTTTCTTGGTCTCCATAATCCATTCACAAAAACATAGTGATATGGAATTTCAATATATAAGTATTGTGTTGCTTCAGCATCAGTGGAATTTAATGCAAACCATGCAGTTAGTGTAGTGTGACGATCTTCACTTTGGGCCAATGCATTCATTTCATTTCCAGCATGGAAATAGACTAAATGTCATTGTGGCAAATGTACTGCTAACCTATATACTGCATGTGATCTATCATGCATTTCAAATTTTAAAAGCCGCCACATAGCTTCTGGCGCACTGACATAGCGAGCATCTACATGAGATGCAAGTTCATCATGTACTAACTCACTACTTTCAGGGTTGTCTGCACTTTTGATGACTACAGTAGCTGCATCGTAACCTTTGTAAATATATTTGTAGACATATTTAATGGATCTGATGGAAGTGCAGGCTTCTACGTTGATGTGGGCGTTGTACTTCATGAGTAAATGTGGATTGTAGGGTACTACATATCTATTGTCCACTTTTTTCCCACGAATAATGGCACTATCTCCTTCTCTTCTTTTATAAAGTGGATATCCATCACAATTTGCATAGGTTTTGTCTCTATAATCTTTTGGAAATTCTTTGGAACATTTATTATTTTCCATACATGGTGATTGTGGATTAAGGTCACCACAGGGTCCATGAATCATGCGATGAGTAACAATCTCATATAGTCTACCATATAGTTCTGGATCTGGTAGTTCAGCAACAATGACTGCATCCACTTTGTCCGAAGCATCTAATTTTTCTTTTTCTTGAAGCATTATTAGAAGATGTGCATGTGGAAGGCCTCTTTTTTGAAATTCAATGGTATATACATAAGCAAGACATTATAGTGAAGTCACGTATTAATTCATTTAATTTAATCTTAAAAACTCTGGCTACTAAATCTGGTCGATCTGAAGCAGTTTGTCCAAGAAGTAGATTTAGTGTAATTTCTGGCCATTGTGGATTTCATGTAAATGTCACAAATAAATCGGGTTTGCCAAATTTAGTGACAATAGCCATAGCATCATTGTATCTTTCTCTCATATTCCGAGGAGATCCTTGAAAGGAAGATGGTAAAATGATGGCTTTGCCAGCTGTCATGTCTCTGCTTGTAGCCACGTCAGCAACATAGTCCATTAATCCAGAATATTGTTCTACACAAAGTTTATCTTGTTGATATTTGATAAAGTTTAAATTATTTGCCTCAACTTATGAATCAATAATCCATTGTTGTGTTAGTTTCCCACCACATAAAATTGGATTAAATACATTGCGAATGGCAATTTGAGCTACTTTAAATTCAAGCATAGAAACATTATTTCGGATTCTGGCTTTAGCATTTGGGTAACTGGGAAGAGTTAATTTTGGTTGCCAACCTGCTTCTCCGTGTGGGAAAAAGATGGGATATGTCATTGGATCTAAATTTGGACTTAAGATACTCATATTAATAAACGGTTGCTCCTCATTTCTAGGATATATTCGAATGTCTCTTTGAAATGGTGGTTCTCCTTCATCATTCTGAAACACCATTGCAACCTCATTTGATGTTGGCAAGTTATAACGACGTTTATCAGTATGTCTGTCTCTTTTAAGCACCATATTAACCTTCGGCATTGGTAATTGATGTCTTTGTGCATGAAGTAGTTGTTCATTTTCTACTTCTGCCAATTTTTTATAAGTTTTCATGTAGGGATTGTTGTCCATAATGTTATTTAGCTCTATGAAAACACTGGGTAAGCATTTTTTATTTTCTTCCATCTGCATACGTTGGTCAACAGCTTCCATTGTATCTAGGACATATAGTTGAGCGAATTTTCTTTGATTTCCTTCCTCTGGATGTAAATGGGAAGTGCGATGATAAATTTGTCCTTGGACTTGAAAACAGTAAGGACCATGTCCTGGTACATTAGCAGCTAATGTTGCCCCCCTGGATGCAAAGGATATGGCACTATTGTAGGATCTTATGTTTGTTTTAAAATTTTTGTAGTTTGGAAAAGTAGGTTCAGTCATAATGTTTTGTAAATAGAGAGGATATTGTTTCCTTTCTGGAAGTTTGAACTTGCCTTTTTGACAGCAACTAATAAATTGGCCATCTCTGGGTCTCTCCTGTTTAAAATAATAAGCCTCACAAAACTGACATTGAGTAGTCATGTCCCCACAACTATGAACCTCTACTGCTAAAGACTTGAGTAGAGGACAATTTGCAAAGCATATAGGATTTTGACTTTCATATTCATCAGGTGAAATGTCATATAATGTTTCAACAACAGGTTCTAAATGCTTAGTTTTTTTCGTTGCTTTTCTTGGTATATGTTGTATTGTTTGAGGTAAAATGTCATGTAATGTTTCATGAAACGTTTCTAAATGCTTTGTTTTCTTTGTTGCTTTTTTTGGTATCTCTTGTATTTTTTCTGGTAAAATGTCATCTGATGTTTGAGCAACAGGTTGTAAATGCTTTATTTTCTTTGTTGCTTTTTTTGACATATCTTTAATTTCTGCAAGTGACACTCTTTTGCTTGCAATTCTTTTGCGTTCTTTTTCTCGTCGAATTTCCTTCTTCTCCGGTGTCTGCTGGCTGTCTGCTCTCTGTCGTCGTTCTCTTGCTTGGCGTCTTTTCTTTTCTTGTTTACTCTCGTTATCAGCCATGTTAATCTGTGAAAATAAAATAATGTACCATTAGTTTATTTTGAGATGTTAGGTTGTTTTTCATGACAAATTGTTATCAATAGTGTGTTAACATTTTATACTTAATCAATTTCAATGCGGTCAATTGAATAAAAGTCTAAATAAGGCCATGAGATAATTATTTAAAGAAGTTTTTATTTATTAAACATGTATCCAAAAGCAAGTGTTTCAGTAACTAAAAAGGTATTTTCAAAAAGATGTTATGTCCTTATTTACAGCACTATTCAATTTGTCAAATGGCAATTAAATTAGGGTTTAGGACTGGAATGTTACAATGACAAATTGTATAGATTCTGTGTTTTTAGACTTTTTTAGACTATGCCAATTTTTGTTTTAAGTTTACATTGAAGTTTGTATTTACTGTTAAAGATTATTGGCCCTAAAAGACAAATAAGAGATAGATGAAAAATGTGTTAGTTATATTTTCTCAACAGTTATAGTTACCGGTGGTTTATTTTAAATTTTATTTTCTGTTGACATCAATGCAAAGCTAAGATCTTTATTTTTTTTTTTCTCTTTTTTTACTTTTTATACTGTACCTTGGTTGAAGTTTGATTTCAAGCAAAATTCTTTGTTGGTCCTGTGTTGAAAGCCTTCGTCCGATGGTCTGGTCCTGTGTTGAAAGTCCTCGTCCGATGGTGTAGTCCTCTGTTGAAAGTCCTCGTCCGCTGGTCTGGTCCTCAGTTCAAACTCCTGTTCCGATGTTCTTGACGCAGTATCTGTTATAAAATAAAAATGAAAATGTTATGTTATTTGAATGTCTTTGTATTAATGAAAAAATGCCATTATTTCTGTGTTTTTCTACAATCCTTTTTGGTGCGCCGCAATTTTGGTATGCTTCTGTAGGCTTTTTTCTAAGGCTTATAGGTGGTTAAACATTAAAGAAGAATATTAATTAATTTTTCTCTTTTTTTACTTGTTATACTGTACCTTGGTTGAAGTTTGATTTGAAGCAGAATCTTTGTTGGTCCTGTGTTGAAAGCCTTCGTCTGATGGTCTGGTCCTGTGTTGAAAGTCCTCGTCCAATCGTCTGGTCCTCTGTTGAAAGTCCTCGTCCGATGGTGTAGTCCTCTGTTGAAAGTCCTCGTCCAATGGTCTGGTCCTCTGTTGAAAGTCCTCGTCCACTGGTCTGGTCCTCAGTTGAAACTCCTGGTCTGATGTTCTTGACGCAGTATCTGTTATAAAATAAAAATGAAAATGTTATTTTATTTGAATGTATTTGTATTAACTGAAAAATGACATTATTTCTGTGGTTTTCTACAATCCTGTTTGGTGCCCACCACTTTTGGTATGCTTATTTAGGCTTTTTTCTAAGGCTTATAGATTGTTAAACATTAAATAAGAATATACATGTAGTTTGGTATGTGTTTGTGTGAGTTTTCATACAATACTGTTTGGTGTGCACCACTGTTGGTATGCTTATTAATGTTGTTTTGTAATGCTTATAGGTTGTTAAACATAAAATAAGAATCTAAATGTAGTTTGCTACGTGTTTGTGTGAGTTTTCATACAATCCTGTTTGGTGCGCACCACTGTTGCTATGCTTATTTAGGCTTCTTTCTAAGGCTTATAGGTTGTTAAACATTAAATAAGAATCTAAATGTATTTTGCTATGTGTTTGTGTGAGTTTTCATACAATCCTGTTTGGTGCGCACCACTGTTGGTATGCTTATTTAGGCTTCTTTCTAAGGCTTATAGGTTGTTAAACATTAAATAAGAATCTAAATGTATTTTGCTATGTGTTTGTGTGAGTTTTCATACAATCCTGTTTGGTGCGCACCACTGTTGGTATGCTTATTTAGGCTTCTTTCTAAGGCTTATAGGTTGTTAAACATTAAACAAGAATCTAAATGTAGTTTGCTATGTGTTTGTGTGAGTTTTCATACAATCCTGTTTGGTGCGCACCACTGTTGGTATGCTTATTTAGGGTTCTTTCGAAGGCTTATAGGTTGTTAAACAATAAATAAGAATCTAAATATAGTTTGCTATGTGTTTGTGTGAGTTTTCATACAATCCAGTTTGGTGCGCACCACTGTTGGTATGCTTATTTAGGCTTCTTTCTAAGGCTTATAGGTTGTTAAACATTAAACAAGAATCTAAATGTAGTTTGCTATGTGTTTGTGTGAGTTTTCATACAATCCTGTTTGGTGCGCACCACTGTTGGTATGCTTATTTAGGCTTCTTTCTAAGGCTTATAGGTTGTTGAACATTAAATAAGAATCTAAATGTAGTTTGCTATGTGTTTGTGTGAATTTTCATACAATCCTGTTTGGTGCGCACCACTGTTGGTATGCTTATTTAGGCTTCTTTCTAAGGCTTATAGGTTGCTAAACATTAAATAAGAATCTAAATGTAGTTTGCTATGTGTTTGTGTGAGTTTTCATACAATCCTGTTTGGTGCGCACCAATGTTGGTATTCTTATTTAGGCTTCTTTCTAAGGCTTATAGGTTGTTAAACATTAAATAAGAATTTAAATGTAGTTTGCTATGTGTTTGTGTGAGTTTTCGTACAATCCTGTATGATGGGCACCACTTTTGTTATACTTATGTAGTGTTTTTTGTAATGGTTATAGGTTGTTAAACAAAAAGAATATGAATTTAGTTTGCTATGTGTTAGTTACAATCCTGTTTTGTGTGTACCAGTTTGTGTGTACCATATGTTGCATACTTTGTCCCTCATTCAATTGCAGTTTGGCCAATTCAATAGGGCTCTAAATGTGCTTATTTCGAGCCCTATTGAATTGTCCAAAATATCAATTGAATGAGGGCCTTTGGTTGCTGGATTTCTTATATTGTGAGGGCCTCATTGAATTTGGTTTTTCGCAATGGAATTGGGCTCAATATGAGCACAGAGCATCTTTTTTTACAGAAGTTCTTAGTTAGTGAACTTGTATCCAAAAGCAAGGTCTTCACTAACTAAAAACTTCTGTTCAAAAATATGCTCTGTGCTTATATAGAGCCCTATTGAAATGGGCAAATCACATTTGAATGAGGCCCTCGGCCATTAAACATATTTAGGTCCTGAATCAATTGCGTTTTGACCAATTGAATAGGGCTCTATATAAGCACATAACATATTTTTTAGACAGAAGTTTTGAGTTAGTGAAGACCTTGATTTAGTATCGAAGTTCAGTAACTAAAAATGTCTGTCTAAAAAATCTGTTATGTGCTTATATAGAGCCCTATTCAATTGGCCAACTCACAATTAAATGAGGCTCATGGTTCGGTTCTTTTTTATACTTAATACTTTACCTTGATTGAAGTGTGGAATGACAGAGGGTCCCCTCCTTCCAATCTTAATCCGCCGGTCTTCTTGTAGTGTCTGTTTGAAAAATAAAGTGAAATAGTGAATTATATAATTTTTTATTTGTATTTAGCAAAGCATGGCCTTTTCAGCATTTAATGTATTTTTGTATCTTACCTCTTCTTCTTTGTTGGTGTTCTTTAAAAGGGATTGTGCTTCACAATGCACTGTGCAAATTGTTGAGTGACGCTGTTGATGCAGAGTCTGTTTGAATATTAAAAAAAGTAGAAAGATTGAGCATTAAGTGATCTATTGAATTGCAGTAAATTAATGTCATTTAAATATACTTCTGTAATTATTTTCAATTAACATTATTTTTTGGTGGGGGCTACACACATATGTCACATACATGAAGCACATTTCCATATTTGAAAGTAATTATTTTGTGTGCGTGTGACATATCACTATACATGAATCATATTTTAATTGTTAAATTAACCTTATTTTTATTTTTGGCCAACATACATAAATGTGTGTGTGACATGTGACTATAGATGATACACATATATGTGCGTGTCACATATCAGTATACATGACTCATATTTTAATAGTCCCAACTTATTTTTTTCTAATGTAATTTAAATGTAGTTGTTTAATTAATTTGTTTTAAGATAATTTTGTTGCAGGGGCAATACACATAAATGTGCGTGTCACATGTCACTATACATTATACGCATAAATGTGCGTGTCACATGTCAGTATACATTATACACATATATGTGCGTGTCACATGTCAGTATACATAAACCTTTTTTTCTTCTTTTTTTTTTTTTTTTGATGTCCTGTCTTGATAATAAAATGTAATATATTATAGCTTACCTCTCAGTTGTAATTTGCACAGTGTAAAGTAGTAAATTAGGAAACAATTGTCTTCTCAAGTTTGTTATGTCTGAAGTCACTCTGTTCATCACCTGAGGAGAAATGTATTTTTCTCTGTCAAATAGGCAGTATTTATAAACTTGTAGAACATTCTGGAAAGTTAGACCGTTAGAACGCAATACGCATGCGCTATTTGCGTTCCAGCTTACAATTTGCGTTCCATCCGCCATTTTGTGCGTAGTAGTGGTTAAAATGGTGGTTAATATGAGTGTGATCCGTTCCGCATAGTATGTGTTTCATTATTGCGAGTAAGTGTAGTGTAGTTACGTCTGGAGCCTCGTTTTCGTTTTGTTCGGCGGCCATTTTTTCTCTCGCTTAGCCGATTTTCGGCCGTTTAAACTCTTTATTTTGGACTTAAATGGACGTGTAAATGAACTTTTGGAGGTGCCGAATGCCCCCCCGTACTGTAAGTAAGCTTTTTATGTGTTTGTTGTGTTTATTTCTTGTGTTTGTGATGTTTTGATGCGCGGCGGTTGGAATGGGTCTTTCGCGGCCGTATTTTTTTCCGATCCGGCCGTATTTTGTTGCGATGTTGCCGTATTTTTTTGCGATATACGCAGTTAGCTTTTACGTGTACGATGCAGTGTATTTGTTTCTAAGTCGTGCGTATGTGTGTTAAGAGCGTGTGAAGGGCCTTTTTTACTGTTTTTTTGTTAAGTCTTGCGTCTGTCTGTCTGGGTGTAAGCGGGTGTGAGGCGACTTTGAGTATTTTTTTGTTATTAAGTTGTGTGTGTGTGTATGTGTGTGTTAACACAGCCGATGTTGGGATGCTCCCACCACCGCAAATGCGGACCCTCGCTTCGCGAGGATCCGCATTTGCGGGGACGTTGTTGGGTTTTTGTTGGCTGGGCGGTTGGGTTTATTCTGTTAAAAAGTTGTGTGTGTGTATGTGTGTGTTAACACAGCCAACGTTGAGCCTCCACCTCCGCAAATGCGGACCCTCGCTTCGCGAGGATCCGCATTTGCGGGGACGTTGGGATGCTCCATCACCGCAAATGCGGGCCCTCGCTTCGCGAGGACCCGCATTTGCGGGGAACTGCGTCCCTCGCTTCGCGAGGGAGGCAGTTCTTGCGGGCTCGCTACGCGAGCCCGCAAGCATGAGCAACGACCCGTACGCTCACAACTATATATGTGATACCATATGTTGTGCTTATTATATATATAACTAACTAGCAACTTGCCCGTCAAAAATTACGGCAATAAAATGTGAATCCTGGCAATGCTGTTTGCCACACAATGGGAGCCTCTCCCCCTCTACTTAACTGGCCTCGTGATGAGCACTTCGGCGCTCATCATGAGCGTCGCAATGATCGCCGCATTTGGAGCTCATTGCGAGTCTCTGCCTAAGTCTACTTCCTCCCTTGTGTCTCCTTCCCCCCTGTGTTTTTACCCCCTCTCCCCCTGTGTCTTTCCCCCCTGCCCCCCATGTCTCTTTCCCCACCTCTCCCTCCCCTGTGTCTCTTGCCCCCCCTGTGTCTCTTTCCCCATGTCTCTTCCCCCCTCCCACGTGTCTGTTACCTTCCATTTCCCTCCCCTGTGTCTCATACCCCTCCTCTCCCTCCCCTGTGGCTCTCCCCCTCCTCTCCCTCCCCTGTGTGTCTACTCTCCTCCTCTCCATCCCCTGTGTCTCTTGCACCCCTCTCCCACCCCTGTGTCTCTTTTGCCCCCTGTGTCTCTTTCCCCATGTCTCTTCCACCCTCCCACGTGTCTGTTCCCTTCCATTTCCCTCCCCTGTGTCTCTTACCCCTCCTCTCCCTCCCCTGTGGCTCTCCCCCTCCTCTCCCTCCCCTGTGTGTCTACTCTCCTTCCTCTCCCACCCCTGTGTGTTTCCCCCCTCCCCTTTGTCTCTTCACCCTCCTCTCCCTCCCCTGTGTGTCTCCTCATCCTCCTCTGTGTCTCTTACCCCTCCTCTCACTCATTTATGTCTCTCCCTCCCTTACTCCCCTGTGTCTCTCCCCCTCCTCTCCTTCCCCTGTGTCCCCCCTCCTCTGTGTCTCTCCCCCCCTCTCATTCCCCTGTGTCTCTCCCCCTCCACTCCCTCCCCTATGTGTCTACCCCCTCCTCTCCTACCCCTGTGTCTAGCCCCTCCCCTCTGTCTCTTCCCCCTCCTCTCCCTCCCCTGTGTCTCTCCCCCTTCTCTCACTCCTTTGTGTCTCCCCTCCTCTCACTCCACTGTGTCTCTCGCCCCGACTCTCACTCCCCTGTGTCTCTTCATCTCCTCTCACTCCCCTGGGTTGCTCCCCCCTCCCCTTTGTCTCTCTCCCCCTCCTCTCACTCCCCTGTGTCTCTCCCCCTCCTCTCACTCCCCTGTGTCTCTTCGCCCCTCCTCACACTCCTCTGTGTCTCTCCCGCCTCTCATTCCCCTGTGTCTCCCCCCTCCTCTGTGTCTCTTCCCCCCTCTCCTGTGTGTCTACCCCATCCTCTCCCACCGCTGTGTGTCTCCCCCCTCCCCTGTGTCTCTTCCCTCCTCCTCTCCCTTCCCTGAGTCTCTCCCCCCTCACTCCTTTGTGTCTCCCCCCCCTCCTCTTACTCTGCTGTGTCTCTCCCCACCTTCACTTACTCCCCTGTGTCTCACCCCCCCTTCTCTTACTCCTTTGTGTCTCTACTCCCCCGCTCCTCTCACTCCCCTGTGTTTCTCCCCCCTCCTCTGTGTCTCTCCCCCCTCTCATTTCCCTGTGTCTCTCCCCCCTCCTCTGTGTCTCTCACCCCTCTCATTCCCCTGTGTCTCTCCCCTCTCTCCTGAGGGGTAGATAATTAGAGTGGGGTAGAGTGAGGAGGGGGGTTGAGGAGGGAGGATGAGGAGGAGGGTTGAGGACGGGGGTTGAGAATGAGGAGGGGGGTTGAGGAGGGGGGTTGAGGAGAGAGAATGGGGAGGGAGGATGAGTAGGGGGTTGAGGAGAGAGGATGAGGAGGGAGGATGAGGAGGGGGTTGAGGATGAGAAGGGAGGATGAGGAGGGGGGTTGAGGAGGGTGATAAGGGAGGGGGAGGGAAGGAGATACGAGGGAGAGGGGGAAACAGACACAGAGAAGGGAGAAGGGGGAAGAGACACAGGGGAGGGAGAGGAGGGGAAGAGACACAGGGGAGGAAGAGGGGGGAGAGACACAGGGGAGAGAGAGGGTGGACACAAGAAAGGGGCACAGAGGGCACAAGAGGGGGACACAGAGGGCACAAGCGGGACACAGGGGGCAGCACATTTCCCACCCTCGGCTTATACTAAAGTCACTAGGTTTTCCCAGTATTTTGTGGTAAAATAGGTGCTTCGGCTTATACTCGGGTCGGCTTATACTCGAGTATATACAGGTACTTTAATTTGCAGGATGTAACATTCTAAAATGTGGAAAAGTCCTCAGGGAGGGATACTTATGCAAGGAACTAAAACTGTAAATGTAAATAAAAGAAATAAATAAAAGCCAGAGCCTCTTAGATAAGAGATTGATAGAACAAAAGTGGTGGAATTTGAGCCTAGAATGTTGGTTTCATTTTAAAGAATATTAAAAACTGGCTATACATTGTAGTAGCCTTTTTGTATCTACAATACATAATTTTAAAGATATACACATGGTCTCTGCTGTTAATGCTGTTTCAGCCTTGATAAGGTTGCTGGAAGGAATCTAACTGAATAAGAATATTGGGTGTCATTTGGCCACCTCAGAGACAGACAAGCAGCCTCTGATTAGCACATCAAATGAGTTATAATACATATTGTTAGTTATATTATATATCATCAAAGAAGCAGCAGTAAAATGGAACTATTATGCATGAAAACCTTTCAAATAAATCAAATTTCCTGCACCGGTGGTCTGCATCAAACCTTTGTGGCCTTTGACATCAAACCTTTGTGGCCTTTGACGTTATCCCACGTCTAGATTTGTATTATTATATACAATTCTGAACTCTCTTTTATTTACATCAATTCTCTTGAGCAATTATAACAATACTTGCTCCCATTTTTGGGTGAATGCACAACTATTGGAGCAAAACTCTTCACAATAGAGTTGTTCTCACTTACTTTCACACCTTTTCCAATACATCATGTTGTTTGAAGCTTACTGACCATGTTAAAACAAATATCAACCCCTCCCCGCCAACTGCATGCCAATGCCTTACCATTAGGTCAAATATTTGGAAGCAAATGGAAAAAGTTTAAAAAAGTGTCAGGTAACCTGATTGAGTGATAAGTTTATCTCTGGGCAGTCCTTATGTTTACCCCACAGAAGAGGGGCAAAAATAACCACATGAAAAAAAACCTGAAGATCAAATATATAATACACACAGATACATACACATAAAGGTATACACACCCATATAGCACATAGAACAATATTCACAAAGACATATAAATAAATCAAACATGTTTTTTTCTTCGGCATTTAAAATACTATTTAGATCAATAAATGTTTTTATGTCATAATGCCATATGTTGTGCTTATTATATATATAACTAACTAGCAACTTGACCGTCAAAAATTACGGAAACAAAATGTGAATCCTGGCAATGCTGTCTGCCACACAATGGGAGCCTCTCCCCTCTACTTTACTGGCCTTTGGATGAGCGGCTCCGGCGCTCATCACGGGCGTCGCAATGAGCGCCTTCAGCGCTCATTGCGAGTTTTTCGCTCTTTCTACTTCCTCCCTTGTGTCTCCTTCCCCCCCCCTGTGTTTTTACCACTTCACCCCCTGTGTCTTTCCCCCTGCCCCATGTCTCTTTTCCCACCACTCCCTACCCTGTGTCTCTTGCCCCTCCTCTCCCTCCCCTGCGTCTCTTTTCCCCCCTGTGTCTCTTTCTCCCATGTCTCTTCCCCCCGCCCTCATGTCTGTTCCCCGCCATTTCCCTCCCCTGTGTCTCTTCCCCTCCTCTCCCTCCCCTGTGTCTCTACCAATCCTCTCCCTTCCCTGTGTGTCTACTCTCCTCCTCCCCCACCCCTGTGTGTCTCCCCCTCCCTTTTGTCTCTTCACCCCTCCTATCCCTCCCCTGTGTGTCTCCTCATCCTTCTCTGTGTCTCTTCCCCCTTCTCTAACTCCTTTATGTCTCTCCCCCCTCTCACTCCCCTGTGTCTCCCCCCCTCCACTCCCTCCACTATGTGTCTACCCCCCTCCTCTCCTACCCCTGTGTCTCTTACCGCCTCTCACTCCCCTGTGTCTACTCCCCCCGCCTCTCACTCCCCTGTGTCTTTCCCCCCTCCCCCTTGTCTCTCTCCCCCACCTCTCACTCCCCTGTGTCTCTCCCCCCTCCTCTCACTCCCCTGTGTCTCTCCCCCTCATCTGTGTCTCTCCCCCTCTCCTTCCCCTGTGTCTCCCCCTTCTCTGTGTCTCTCCCCCCCTCCCCTGTGTTTCTACCCCATCCTCTCCCACCCCTGTGTGTCTCCCCCTCCCCTGTGTCTCTTCCCCCTCCTCTCCCTTCCCTGTGTCTCTCCCCCCTCACTCCTTTGTGTCTCTCCCCCCCTCCTCTTACTCCCCTGTATCACTCCCCCTCCTCTCACTCCTCTGTGTTTCTCCCCCTCCTCTCACTCCCCTGTGTCTCTCCCCCCTTTTTACTCCTTTGTGTCTCTACTCCCCCGTTTCTCTCACTCCCCTGTGTCTCTCTCCCTCCTCTGTGTCTCTCCCCCCTCTCATTCCCAGGTGTCTCTCCCCCTCCTTTGTGTCTCTCACCCCTCTCATTCCCCTGTGTCTCTCCCCTCTCTCCCGTGTGTCTACCCCTATCCTCTCCCACGCCTGTGTGTCTCCCCCCTCGCCTGTGTCTCTTCCCCCCTCCTCTCCATTCCTTGTGTCTCTTCCCCCTCACTCCGTTGTGTCTCTCCCCCTCCTCTTACTCCCCTGTGTCTCCCCCTCCTCTCACTCCCCGGTGACTCTCCCCCATCCCCCGTGTCTCTCTCCACCTCCTCTCACTCCCCTGTGTCTCTCCCCCCTCCTCTCACTCCCCTGTGTCTCTCCCCCCTCATCTGTGTCTCTCCCCCTCTCCTTCCCCTGTGTATCCCCCCTTCTCTGTGTCTCTTCCCCCCCTCCCCTGTGTGTCTACCCCATACTCTCCCACCGCTGTGTGTCTCCCCCTCCCCTGTGTCTCTTGCCCCTCCTCTCCCTTCCCTGTGTCTCTTCCCCCTCACTCCTTTGTGTCTCTCCCCCTCCTCTCACTCCGCTGTGTCTCTCCCCCCCTCCTCTTACTCCTTTGTGTCTCTACTCCCCCGCTTCATTCACTCCCCTGTGTCTCTCTCCCTCCTCTGTGTCTCTCCCCCCTCTCATTCCACTGTGTCTCTCCCCCCTCCTTTGTGTCTCTCACCCCTCTCATTCCCCTGTGTCTCTCCCCCTCCTCTGTGTCTCTCCCCTCTCTCCTGTGTGTCTACCCCTATCCTCTCCCACCCCTGTGTGTCTCCCCCCTCCCCTGTGTCTCTTCCCCCCTCCTCTCCCTTCCCTGTGTCTCTCCCCCTCACTCCTTTGTGTCTCTCCCCCTCCTCTTACTCCCCTGTCTCTCCCCTCCTCTCACTCCCTTGTGTATCTGCCCCCTCCTCTCATTCCTTTGTGTCTCTCCTCCCCCCCTCCTCTCACTTCCCTGTCTCTCCCCCTCCTGTGTCTCTCCCCCTCTGATTCACCTGTCTCTCCCTCCTCCTCTGTGTCTCTCCCCCTACCCTGTGTGTCTACCCCCCTCCTCTCCCACTCCTGTGTGTCTCCTCCCTTCCCTGTGTCTCCCCCCTCCTCTCCCTGCCCTGTGTCTCTCCCCACTCCTCTCCCTACCCTGTGTGTCTCCCCCCTCTACTCTGTGTCTTCCCCCTCCTTCCCTGCGTGTCTCCACTCCTCTGGCCACCGCCGCACAGTGCGCCCCCGGCCTCTTGCGCAAGGCGCATGCGCAGCTTATGCCACGCAATGCGCATGCAGTCGAGTTTTTCTGCACATTTTTTAATGCTGAGCAGCAGGAGCAGCGAATTATGGTAAGAGAAGGGAAAGGGAGAGGGGGGTAATTGGAGAGGGGGAAAGGGAGGAGGAGGGATGATAAGAAGGAAGGATGAGGAGGATGATAAATGTAAATGCAAATAAAAAATCAAACTGCACTGTAAATGACGGGGAAGGAGGTGACAGACATCAGAACTAATTGCGCAACAGTCTCAAGCTCCCAAATCTGGAAACAAAAATAATGTATTTTTATTTTTCAGTTCAAGGCTATATCGATCTCGGGAATCAATGAGTTAATACATAACGGTCTCATTTTCTATTGGCTGCTTCTGATTCGGGAGTTACAGCCTTGCATAATTAATCTGAAAGGATTTGCGGGCTGCGAAGTTCCATGTTCATGTCCTGTAGGCATTTTTCGGCCGCCCTGCGGCTTACCGCGCAAATCGTGTGCACGGACGTTTACAGAGCTAATATAATAGCCGGAAGTTCTACTTTCAACGTTACTGACTACGTTCTAACACGTAGCCCGAATTTAATTAGGATGTAGGTCAGTATGTTATTTCTTCATTAATCTGCTTATAGATACAGTATTCCAGATCAGCAAGTGTTAAAATGTATTATATAAAACACAACTATAAACTATGAATAAACGTTTGACACAAGTTTAGAAATAAACATTTTAGGTAGATTAAGCACAAATTCACCATATTAGCTGAATAAAGAATGTTTATTCAATTATTACTTGTAATAACAATTTTCCACATCTGCTTGATAATTTTTATCTGTGTTTTTGCATAGGATAAATTCTCTATAGAATTTTGCTGTCCGGAATGACTGATCTAAATTCATATTTTGATATCAGAATTTTACAGTAAATAGTTTATTAACCACTGTTCTTTGTAATATTGCTTTAAAATTGGATTACTTTAATTATTGTTGAACCCCCATTTAATCTGCTATCTTTGGCATCATAATTTTCTTACAAAAGTGATGAACTTTTCCAAATAACTATCTATAAGTAGACTAGTAACTTGCCCGTCATAAATTATGGTATTATAGAATGTTATCTTGAACTGTCTGTGCTCTCTCTCTGAGCACTCTCTGTTTGTGCACTCTCTCTCTCTGTGCACTCTCTATCTCTCTGTGAACTCTGTCTTTGCTCTCGCTGTCTGTGTGCGCTGTCAGCTCTGTACCCCACCCTCTCTGTCTCTCTCGCTCGGTGCTCTCTGACTGTGCATTCTTTCTGTGCTCTGTCTGTGCACTCTCTCTCTGTGCGCTCTGTCTGTGTGCTCTCTCTCAAAAGTGATGAACTTTTTCCAAATAACTATCTATAAGTAGATTAGTAACTTGCCCTTCATAAATGATGGTATTATAGAATGTTATCTTGAACTGTCTGTGCTCTCTTTCTCTCTGAGAACTCAATGTCTGTGCACTCTCTCTCTCTGCATGCTCTGTTTGTGTGCTATCTCTCGCTTTCTGTGTGCACTGCCAGCTCTGTACCCCTCCTTCTCTGTCTCTCTCTGTGCGCTCTCTCCCTCTGTGCTCTCTGTCTGTGCATTCTCTCTGTGCTCTGTCTGTGCACTCTCTCTGTGCTCTCTCTCTCTCTCTGTGCTCTGTCTGTGTGCTCTCTCTGTGTGCTCTATCTGTGTGCGCTCTCTCTCTCTCTGTGCACTCTGTCTGTGTGCGTGCTCTCTCTGTGCCCTCTCTCTCTGCGCTCTCTCACTTTGTGCTCTCTGTCTGTACATTCTCTCTGTGCTCTGTCTGTGCACTCTCTGTGTGCTCTCTCTCTCTCTGCTCTTTTTGTGTGTGCTCTTTCTGTGTGTGCGCTCTCTCTCTCTGTGCACTCTGTCTGTGTGCTCTGTCTGTGTGCGCGCTCTCTCTCTTGCAGTGCTCTGTCTGTGCGCTCTCTCGTTGTTTGTGTGAACTCCCTCTGTCTGTGTGCGCTGTTGGCTCTGTACCTCTTGCTCTCTGTACCCCTCCCTGTGTCTCTCTCTGTGTGTCTCTCTCTCTGTGCTCTCTGTCTGCACTCTCTGTATGCGCACTCTGTGCATTCTTTCTCTTTCTGTGCTCTCTGTCTGTGAAGTCTTTCTCTGTCTGTGCACTTTCTCTGTCTGTGCACTCCCTTTCTCTGTGCACTGTCTGTGTTTTCTTTATCTTTGTGCGCTCTCGCTCTGTACCCCTTCTATCTCTCTGTTTCTCTCTTTATAGCTCCATCTCTCTAGCTCACTCACTTTGCTTTCTGTCTCTCTGTCCTATGTCTCTCTCTGTGTACCTCTCTCTCACTCACTCACTTTGCTGTGTGTCTCTCTGTGCTGTGTGTGACTCTCTCTCTCTCTCTCTGTACCTCTCTCCTCCCTCTCTCTCCTTTTCTCTCTCTTACCCACTCACTTTGCTGTCTGTCTCTCTGTGCTGTGTCTCTCTCTGTACATCTCTCTCACTCACTCACTTTTCTGTCTGTCCCTCTGTGCTGTGTGCCTCTCTCTCTCTTTCTCACTTACTTTGCTGTCTGTCTCTCTGTGCTGTGTGTCTCTCTCTCTCTCTCTCTGTACCTCTCTCCTCCCTCTCTCTCTCACTCACTTTGCTATCTGTCTCTCTGTGCTCTCTCTCTCTCTGTACCTCTGTCCCTCCCTCTCTCACTCACTTTGCTGTCTGTCTCTCTGTGCTGTGTTTCTCTCTCTCTGTACCTCTCTCTCACTCACTCACTTTGCTGCCTGTCTCTCTGTGCTGTGTGTCTCTCTCTCTGTACCTCTCAACTCACTCTCTCTCCTTTTCTCTCGCTTACCCACTCACTTTACTGTCTGTCTCTCTGTGCTGTGTCTCTCTCTCTCTCTGTACCTCTCGCTCACTCACTCAATTTGCTGTTTTTCTCTCTGTGCTGTGTGCCTCTCTCTCTGTACCTCTTTCCTCTCTCTCACTTACTTTGCTGTCTGTCTCTGTGTGCTGTCTCTCTCTCTCTGTGTACTCCTCTCCTCCCTCTCTCTCTCACTCACTTTGCTATCTGTCTCTCTGTGCTGTCTCTCTCTCTCTCTCTGTACCTTTGTCCCTCCCTCTCTCACTCACTTTGCTGTCTGTCTCTCTGTGCTGTCTCTCCTCTCTCTCTCTCTCTGTACCTCTCTCCCTCCCTTCTCTCTCTCTCTCACTCACTTTGCTGTCTGGCTCTCTGGGCTGTGGCTCACTCTCTGTACCTCACTCCCTCTCTCACTCAGGTCTGTGACTATCTGTGATGTGTTTTCTCTGTGCTGTCTTTGAATGCATCATGGCTGCCTGCTGCTGTCAATTCCTGCTTTAGGCCCAATGCCATCAGCATTACACATTATGAAAACTTCTATAAGTAGCTACCAAAACCAGAAATGGGTGAAACTTGATGTTTACAATTTAGTGCATCAGATTGTTGTCTCTTTGTTTATAGAGCTATACAAATGGAGAAATGCAGTTGACACCCAGACATGTTTCTGTGTACATATGTGTATGTAAAAAAATCCCAAATTACTTATTTTAATTTTTTTATATTTTTATTTATTATTATAAATAAATAATATATTATTTATCTTTTTGCATGGATATATGACTTCTGCTAAATGCATTACAGGACATCAGTTGGTGACAGTCCATCCATCATAAGTGTTCACTTACATACTGAGGGCCCCATTCCAATATTTTATGCAGGCAGTTGTTATGACACTTGTGAACCTATATATTGCAATCCCTCTAAATTTCAGAGATGCATGACTGCACCGCTGAGTAGCCTAAAATAAGATGCGTTACCAATTTACAGTGACCTGTCAGATTCAAATTTTCCTCTAACCCATTCCAATTGCTTCACACAGGTAATATACTGTACGTAAGCCTTTTTGTCCTACACAATCCTATGCATACTGATCACCATCTGTAGATTGATTTAAGCGCTGGATAACATACCGTATATACTCGAGTATAAGCCGACCCGAGTATAAGCCGAGGCACCCATTTTACCACAAAATACTGGGTAAAATGAGTGACTCGAGTATAAGCCGAGGGTGGGAAATGTGCTACCCCATGTGTCCCTCTTGTGCCCTCTGTGTCCCCATCTCTCCCCGTGTCTCTTCTCCCCTCTCCCTTCCCTGTGTCTCTTCCAACCTCTCCCTTACCTGTGTCTCTTCCTCCTCCCTTATCACCCTCCTCAACCCCACTCCTAATCCTCCCTCCTCATCCTCAACCTCCCTCCTCATCCTCAACCTCCCTCCTCAACCTCCATCCTCATCCTCCCTCCTCATCCTCCCTCCTCATCCTCAACCCCCTCCTCAACCTCCCTCCTCATCCTCAGCCCCCTCCTCAACCTCCCTCCTCAACCCCCCATCCTCAACCCCCCATCCTCAATCACCCTCCTCAACCCCCTCATCCTCATCCTCTCTCCTCAACCCCCATCCTCAACCCCCCATCCTCAATCCCCCTCCTCTCTTCTCAACCCCCCTCCTCAACCCCTCCTCCTCAACCTCCATCCTCAACCCCTGCCTCAACCCCCCATCCTCATCCTCAACCTCCTCCTCAGCCTCAACCCTCCTCAGCCTCAACCCTCCTCAACCTCAACCCCCCCTCTGCAACCCCCCACCCTCAACCTCCCCATCCTCATCCTCTCTCCTCAACCCCCATCCTCAACCCCCCTGCTCAACCCCTCCTCCTCAACCTCAACCTCCCTCCTCATCCTCAATCCCCTCCTCAACCTCCCGCCTCATCCTCAATCCCCTCCTCAACCTTCCTCCTCAACCCCCCATCCTCAACCCCCTCCTCAACACCAACCCCCCATCCTCAACCTCCCTCCTCAACCTCAACCCCCCTCCTCAATGTCAACCCCAACCCACCTCCTCAACCTCAACCCCCCTCAACCTCCTTCAACCTCCCTCAACCCCAACCCCCCTCCTCAACCTAAACCCCCCTCAACCCCCCTCCTCCACCTAAACCCCTCTAAATACCTAGGTGGAGGAGGGGGGTTTATGCTGAGGATGGGGGTTTAGGTTGAGGAGGGGGGATTGAAAGAGACACGGGGGTAGAGAGACACACAGGGGGATTAGAGACACACGGGGGGGGGGGGGTTAGAGACACACGGGGGGTTAGAGACACACCAGGGGGTTAGAGAGACACGGGGGAGAGAGTGACTCGAGTATAAGCCGAGGGGGCCCTTTTTGCCTTAAAAAAAGGGAAGAAAAACTCGACTTATACTCGAGTATATACGGTAATACCTTAATTGAGTTGGATATAAGACTTGATTTCTTATATCCAAAATAAAGGGTAACTATGTGCACCCTGACACACTGCACATCACATATACTTGGATCACACCCTAAGTGCTCCTACTCTCTATGAGCCCTGAGATCCCCAGTTTCCCCCCATTCAAAGTACATTAAACTATAACCATGGGTCTATTGATATCCTGGTCCTCAAGCTTCTGTCCTGGATCAAGTGGGCTATAGGTGTTGATAGAAGATAGTATCCTGTCCTCTTCAATGTTGCTTGAAGCCAGCAGATCCTCATATCTAGTGAAGTTCACTCGTGAAACATTTCTGAGCTATCATATAACACACATAAATCTAACCTCTGAGAAATACCATTAAAGTGCAGAAATGTCCCTAATATCAAAAGCCCCAAGAGTCTGTCCCATAACTATTTTATGAATCCCTATCACAATTCTCCCATTATTATATTAAATGTCACTAAAGTCTACTTGGAGGTCTCTCCAAGTGTCCGAAATATACATCTTAGAAGCTTGAAGGACTAAGAAGAAGTTAACGCATGAATTGTGTCAGATTTGTCAAATCCAAAACAATTAAAGAGATAATAAAGCCTACCACTATGCCCTATGATCCAGGGTATTTCCTGGGATCCTCCTCAATACTTGCTATCCTATATAAGCCAGGATTTCCCACAGAATATCCCAATCAAAACTCATTATCTTCTATGATCCCCATTATCCACCAGGTTCGTCATCTAAACTATAACCATGTGGGTTATTATGGACTCCGATGCCAATTGACTAAAATGGTGGTCCCTATACTCTATGGACCCCAAGGTATACTATACTATATTATAAACATGGGGATATCTATGAACTCCCATGGATTGCTAACTATTATCATGGGGTCCTTATGGGCCTTCATGGACCCTATAAACAAGGATCCCCATAGTACATGACATTACTCCTAATAAAAAAAATAGTCGAGGGTGCTCAGAGGAGTAGTTTAATTAGGTCAGGAGATTTTTTGTTTTGGGCTGCGCGTTTTTTAGTGTCAGACTTTTCAGTGGGCCAACAATGAGTACCGAGGGTCTTACGTCAAGCAAGATGAGAACCAATTTCTTTAATCAACACAGATTGAGGACCATGTCGTCAAGTGATGTATTTTTTTCTTATTTTAAAGGATTATTCATTTATTCTGTAATCATTTTAAATTTTTATACTATTTATTCTGTAACTATTTATTATTTACTGCAATTTTTTATTTTATTTTTTAATTGGGGGTAGTGTTAACAACACTTATATTACCATGGTGGAATTGACACTGTAACAGGTTAGTATTTTGTTATACTTTTGTTGGGAAATTCCTTGATTACTGAAGGGGATTCCGGGATCTCCTGACTCATAGAGGGTGGCCAGGATTTCTTACAAATCTTGTTAAAGCGCCACTGCTGTGTCATATTTATGGTATGTTATTTTGGAGATCTTGATTTGATAATGTGAGAAAAATAATTTGCATAGTTTAAAAGAAATAATTACAGCTTTGAAACTTTTGTATCAATCTTGGTTTAATGATGACTGGTATCTTTATTTATAAAAGTATTAGAAGCCTGGAATGATTGAGAGGAATTATTGTTGAAATGGTCCTCTTCAAATAACCATTTACCAATAGAAATAAATGCAAACTAAAGCCCAATAAAAAAAAAATCCTTCTCTTCAATCTATATATATACAATAGCAATCTAAGATGGAGTTTCCCATCACAGTATCAAGGTCATTTAAATTTAATATTGGTTTACAGCCCATTTGATGTAGTTGATATTAGGAATCTAACCCTTTCTTGCCTTGGAGACTAATGTTAGAGATCTTGCTAGGATGCATTTTGTTTGTGGTTTTATACAAGCTTTTTCAGTTGGTTATCTAAAGCATCTTTGATGGCAGAAATGTCACAAAAAAATAGATGTTTCCTTATATGAAAAGGGATATCATTTTGAAACTATTTCCTTCAATGCATGTTTTTTTAATGATATTCCATTCAATTGAGTACCATATCCTAGTTGTTATCAGTCAGGAAGGATACCATTTTTCTCTTCAGATTACCATAAAGTTTAGAAGTAAGAGGGTTAGTTTGTTTGAGTTGTATAATTGAGATGTTCTGCTTTGCAAAAAGCTAAATAATTCTATCTATCTATCTATCTATCTATCTATCTATCTATCTATCTATCTATTTGGGTCTTTCTCTCTTTGTTCACCACTTTATTCATTTATTACATGTATTCCATCAGTTTTTTTCAGTATATTTAGAAAACAGGACAACATTAGTCAGTATATTGGAGGGATTCTATATTTGTGCCACAATTAGCACATGAACTGCCCCTAAAACTGTGCACTTAGATGGTTAATGGCTAATAGGAGGGGTTCTCGGGGTGGGAAATATAGCTCAAAGGTAAAAAAACTTGGGAATACAGTTTATAACACAATTTATTTACAATAGGAGTCCTCTTGGAAATTTACAACCTTATTAAATTGCGATTCGGCCAATTGATTAGAGCTCTATATAAGCACAGAGCATATGTTTTTTTACAAAAGTTTTTAGTTAGTGAACTTCTATCCAAAAGCAAGGTCTTCACTAACTAAAAACTTCTGTAAAAAAAAAATGCTATCTGCTTATATAGAGCCCTATTCAATTGGCTGAATCGTAATTTAATAAGGCTGCTAGTATCCACAAAAAATAACTGCAGAATTCTTCAACACTTTACCCTTTACATTTAACCTTTTATCTAATATTCTATAATTAATTGAATCATTTAATTGACTACATCTTGTCATAGTATACAAGCAATTACCCTAAATGTAGAAGGCAATAATGACATGTAATTCTAAAAATGCATTTACTTAATGTAGATAATTAGTGATGTCGCGAACATAAAATTTTCAGTTCGTGAACCGCGAACCCGAACCACCGCAAATGTTCGTGAACCGGCGAACCCGGCGAACCGCCATAGACTTCAATGGGCAGGCAGATTTTAAAACCCACAGGGACTCTTTCTGGACACAATAGTGATGGAAAAGTTGTTTTAAGGGGACTAACACCTGTACTGTGGCATGCCGGAGGGGGATCCATGTCAAAACTCCCACGGAAAATTACATAGTTGATGCAGAGTCTGGGTTTAATCCATAAAGGGCATAAATAACCTAACATCCCCCTCCATCATCATCCTCCCCTGTATCTATTTACCCCCTTCCTCATCATCCTCCCCTGTGTCTCTTTCTTCCCTTCCTCATCACCCTCCCCTGTGTCTCATCCCCCCTCCCTCATCATCCTCCCACCTCCCTCATAATCCTCCTGTGGCAGAAGCAGCCACAAGAGACTTTTACCTTGATTATTGCCTGTATTTGAACTGTATGTTATTTTAGCATAGTGGATTTTAATAGACTGTTTTATTCCCCTCCCTCTTAGAACACCAGTTTAGAACCCTTAATAACTGTCAGTTTTTCTCTGTCTGAGGAGGAGTTGCTCTGGCTGTGTCAGTGCTGGTGCTTTGGGTGCTCATTAAACAGACCTGCTTGACCCTTTCTGGAAGCCTTGGCTCATGCTTGGGGAAATGTGATAAGTCCCTGTGTCTCTTCCCAACTCCATCATCATCCTCCCCTGTGTCTCTTTCCCCCCTTCCTCATCATCCTCCCCTGTGTCTCTTTTCCCCCTCCCTCATCATCTTCCCCTGTGTCTCTTCCCCCATCCCTCATCATCCTCCCCTGTATTGCTTTCCCCCCTTCCTCATTCCCCTCCCCTGTGTCTCATCCCCCCCTCATCATCCTCCCACCTCCCTCATCATCCTCCCCTGTATCTCTTTACCCACTCCCTCATCATCCTCCAATGTGTCTCTTCCCATTCCATCATCATCCTCCCCTGTGTCTCTTTCCCCCTCCCTCATCATCCTCCCCTGTGTCTCTTTCCCCCCTCCCTCATCATCTTCCCCTGTGTCTCTTCCCCCCTCCCTCATCATCCTCCCCTGTGTCTCTTTCCCCCCTTCCTCATCACCCTCCCCTGTGTCTCATCCCCCCTATCTCATCATCGTCCCACCTCCCTCATCATCCTCCCCTGTATCTCTTTACCCCCTCTCTCATCATCCTCCCCTGTGTCTCTTCCCCCCTCCATCATCATCCTCCCCTGTGTCTCTTTCCCCCCTCCCTCATCATCCTCCCCTGTCTCTTTTCCCCCTCCCTCATCATCTTCCCCTGTGTCTCTTCCCCCCTCCCTCATCATCCTCCACTGTGTCTCTTTCTCCCCTTCCTCATCACCCTCCCCTGTATCTCTTTACCCCCTCCCTCATCATCCTCCCCTGTGTCTGTTTCCCCCTCCCTTATCATCCTCCCCTGTGTCTCTTCCCCCTCCCTCATCATCCTCCCCCCTCCCTTGATGATAAGGGGGGAAGAGACACAGGGATAAGTGTGACGGGTGTTAGGGTAAGGGGTGTTAGGTATAAGGGTGAGGGGGTTAGATGTTAGGGTTAGGGGTGTTAGGGCTAAGTGTGAGGGGTGTTAGGGTGAGGGGTGTTAGGGATAAGTGTAAGGGGTGTTAGGGTGAGGCATGTTAGGAATAAGTGTGACGGGTGTTAGGTCTTAGGGATAGGTGTGAGAATGTTAGGGTTAGGTGTTAGATTGATGGGTGTTATGGATAAGTGTGAGGGGTGTTAGGGTTAGGGTAAGCAGTGTAAGGGATAAGAGTGATGGGTGTTAGGGTAAGGGATGTTAGGGTTAGGTGTTAGGGTAAGGGCTGGTAGGGATAAGTGTAAGGGGGTATTAGGGTTAGGTGTTAGGGTGAGGGGTGTTAGGGATAAGTGTGAGGGGTGTTAGTGTAAGGGGTGTTAGGGATAAGTGTGAGGGGTGTTAGGGTTAGGTGTTAGGGTGAGGGGTGTTAGGGATAAGTGTAAGGGATGTTAGGGCTAGGTGTTAGGGATAAGTGTGAGGGGTGTTAGGGTTAGGGTGAAGGGTGTAAGGGATAAGTGTGAGGGGTGTTAGTGTAAGGGGTGTTAGGGATAAGTGTGAGGAGTGTTAGGGTTAGGTGTTAGGGTGAGGGGTGTTAGGGATAAGTGTAAGGGATGTTAGGGTTAGGTGTTAGGGATAAGTGTGAGGGGTGTTAGCGTTAGGGTGAAGGGTGTTAGGGATAAGTGTGAGGGGTGTTAGTGTAAGGGATGTTAGGGATAAGTTTGAGGGGTGTTAGGGTTAGGTGTTAGGGTGAGGGGTGTTAGAGATAAGTGTAAGGGATGTTAGGGTTAGGTGTTAGGGATTAGTGTTAGGGGTGTTAGGGTTAGGGTGAGGGGTGTTAGGGATAAGTGTGAGGGGTGTTAGGGTTAGATGTTAGGGTGAGGGATGTTAGGGTTAGGTGTTAGGGATAAGTGTGAGGGGTGTTACGGTTAAGTGTTAGGGTGAGGGGTGTAAGGGATAAGTGTAAGGGGTGTTAGGGGTAGGTGTTAGGGTGAGGGATGTTAGGGTTAGGTGTTAGGGATAAGTGTGAGGGGTGTTAGGGTTAGGGTAAGGGGTGTTAGGGATAAGTGTGAGGGGTGTTAGGGTTAGGTGTTAGAGTGAGGGGTGTTAAGGATAAGTGTAAGGGGTGTTAGGGTGAGGCATGTTAGGAATAAGTGTGAGGGGTGTTAGGTCTTAGGGATAAGTGTGAGGGGTGTTAGGGTTAGGGTGAGGGGTGTTAGGGATAAGTGTGAGGGGTGTTAGGGTTAGGTGTTAGGGTGAGGGATGTTAGGGTTAGGTGTTAGGGATAAGTGTGAGGGGTGTTAGGGTTAGGGTGAGGGGTGTTAGGGATAAGTGTGAGGGGTGTTAGGGTTAGGGTGAGGGGTGCTAGGGATAAGTGTGAGGGTGTTAGGGTTAGGTGCTAGGGTGAGGGGTGTTAGGGATACGTGTAAGGGGTGTTAGGGTTAGATGGTAGGGTGAGGGATGTTAGGGTTAGTTGTTAGGTATACGCGTGAGCGGTGTTAGGGTTAGGGTGACGGGTGTTCGGGATAAGTGTGAGCGGTCTTAGGGTTAGGTGTTATGGTGAGGGATGTTAGGGTTAGGTGTTAGGAAAAGTGTGAGGGGTGTTAGGGTTAGGGTAAGGGGTGTTAGGGATAAGTGTGAGGGGTGTTAGGGTTAGGTGTTAGGGTGAGGGGTGTTAGGGATAAGTGTAAGGGGTGTTAGGGTTAGGTGGTAGGGTGAGGGATGTTAGGATTAGGTGTTAGGGATAAGTGTGAGGGATGTTAGGGTTAGGGTGAGGGGTGTTAGGGATAAGTGTAAGGGGTGTTAGGGTTAGGTGTTAGGGTAAGGGATGTTAGGGTTAGGTGTTAGGGATAAGTGTGAGGGGTGTTAGGGTTAGGGTAAGGGGTGTTAGGGATAAGTGTGAGGGGTATTAGGGTTAGGGTGAGGGGTGTTAGGAATAAGTGTGAGGGTTGTTAGGGTTGAGTGTTAGGGTGAGGGATGTTAGGGTTAGGTGTTAGGGATAAGTGTGAGGGGTGTTAGGGTTAGGGTAAGGGGTGTTAGGGATAAGTGTGAGGGGTGTTAGGGTTAGGGTGAGGGGTGTTAGGAATAAGTGTGAGGGGTGTTATTGTTAGGTGTTAGGGTGAGGGGTGTTAGGGATAAGTGTGAGGGGTGTTAGGGTTAGGTGTTAGGGTGAGGGATGTTAGGGTTAGGTGTTAGGGATAAGTGTGAGGGGTGTTAGGGTGAGGGGTGTTAGGGATAAGTGTGAGGGGTGTTAGGGTTAGGTGCTAGGGTTAGGGGTGTTAGGGATAAGTGTAAGGGATGTTAGGGTTAGGTGTTAGGGTGAGGGATGTTAGGGTTAGGTGTTAGGGATAAGTGTGAGGGTTGTTAGGGTTAGGTGTTAGGGTGAGGGGTGTTAAGGATAAGTGTAAGGGGTGTTAGGGTGAGGCATGTTAGGAATAAGTGTTAGGGGAGTTAGGTCTTAGGGATACGTGTGAGGGGTGTTAGGGTTAGGTGTTAGGTTGATGGGTGTTATGGATAAGTGTGAGGGGGTGTTAGGGTTGGGTGCTAAGGTGAGGGGAGGATGATGATAAGGGGGGGAAGAGACACAGGGGTGTCCTTGCAGCAGAGATCAAAAGAGTCCTTCAGGACTGTATTGCACACTATGTACAGTAGCCTAGCTATGGTTTTCCCTATTGATGCAGTATCACCTACACTCAGCCTCCTCTCAGTAAGACTGCAAGCTAGTTATGATTCCAAAATGGCTGCTGTCCATGAGTTAGAAGGGTCTGGAAGGCAGGGTATGATGCTGATTGACTGTGAGTTGCAGGGTCAAAGATTGCTCAATGATAAAGTATAGGGGGCGGGTCGAATATCGCATATGTTCGCAGTCCGCCGGCGAACTATTCGCGACATCTCTATAGATAATGTATGTCCCGATCTTGGATGAAGAAGTGACTACCTGTGAGTATGCTGCTTATACAGCCTTAACTTCAGCTGGCTTCTGTTGTTCTCTTAAGTCATGTATATTTATTATTCTATCAAATTCATAACATTCTTATAATAAGTTATCACTGTTACATACGTTCAGTTTAAATTAAATAGGGGACAATTATAATGCTAATTGTAACTTAATTATTAATGGTTGCTATCTGTTAGTCAGAATAGACCTGTGTGTTTGTTTTTCTCTTTTTTTATTGCCCCTACTTCCCCCACTAAATAACTCTCTCTACATACTGCCCTCTCAGATCTCACAATACCGCTCATGTGAAGCAATTCCCTCCATCCCATCCCCTCTACATACCCACACCTGTTTACACTTAATTTATTGAGGCCTACTAATTGCCTACACCTGTCCAATCAGTGACATCTGCTTATTACCCCTAACCACTCCTTTAAGAACACACAGTGTAACAATGTTTCCTCTTACTTCCCTCTCCCTTATCATCTCCTGCCTGTTTTTTCAGGCTCTCCTCACTTTCTCCAGTTCATGTTTCAAACTGTTTCACCATCTCACCCTCTCTGCTCTCTTCCCCTATTCTTTGCTCCCACAAGCTCTTCTCCTTTCTCCAGTCACTATCTCCTCCCTCTTCTAGGCAGAAAAATGTCTGTAAGTCCTACTATCACATCCTCTCTCTTGCATTGCTTATTTTATTGGCTGCTAGAGATATATATCTCCTAACCCAGGCCCCTCATCCATTCCTACTTTTAACAGTCATGCTCAGCCCACAGGGTAACAAACACCATAAACCCTCATGACTTAATACCCATCATCTGTCACAAATCCTCCACTTTGCCCTTATCATGTGCCCTATGGAATGCTAGGTCTGTTTGCAACAAACTCACACTCATGACCTATTCATCTCCAACTCCCTCAACCTTTTATCTATCACTGAAACCTGGCTCTCTCCATCTGACACTGGCTCCACTGCTGCATTATCATATAGTGACTTACATTTCAGTCACACACCTAGATCTGGGAATAAGCAAGGTGGAGGCGTGGGCATATTACTTTCCACCCGCTGCTCATTCAATTGCATTCCCCCAGTTCCCTCTCTCCAGTTCTCTTCTTTCGAAGTTCACACTATCCATCTCTTTTCACCCATCTCTCTACGAGTGGCTGTCATCTATTACCCATCTGGGCAAGCCTCTCAATTTCTGGATCATTTTGCCACCTGGCTCCCTCACTTTCTCTCCTCTAACATACCTTCACTCAGCCTTGGTGATTTCAACATTGCCACTGACACTCCCACTTCTCCCACAGCCACAAAAATACTTGCACTTACCTCTTCCCTTGGCCTCTCACAATGGATAGAATCCCCTACGGACCAGGATGGACACTCTCATGACCTAATTTTCTATAATCACTGCTCTATCTGCAATCTTATAATCTCCCCACTCCCTCTTTCTGACCACCATCTCCTATCCTACAGCCTTACAACCCCTTCTAATCTCTGCCCTTTATCACGCCCAACTACCCACAGAAACCTGCCGACACTTAACTCACAACACCTTTCCAATTTACTACAAACTCTTCTCAGTCCCCTCACTACCCTCACTTGCCCTAATATTGCTACCACACAATACAATTGGACTCTAAATTCCACCCTGGACTCTCTAGCTCCCATAAACAAGGCAGATGCCCCCGCTCTCATCTACAACCATGGCACACTACAAGAACACGCTACATCCAGAAGTGCTCCCACAGCGCTTAGCGATTATGGAGGAAATCTCGCTCCTCAGCAGACTTCCTTCATTACAAGTTTATCCTATGCTATCACTATGCTCTCAATCTTGCCGAACAGAGCTACTTCTCATCATTAATATCAAATTTGGCCTCTAACCCCAAATGTTTGTTCTTCACTTTCACCACTCTCCTCTGCCCTCCCCCACCTCCCACCCCTTCCTCTCTTAAAGCTGAAGATTTTGCTAGACACTTTAATAGTAAAATTGAAAATATTTGTAATGAACTCTCCTCTCAGCGTGGCCATATCACACCTTCTCCTCAACAAACAAACAATAGCCTGGCTTCACCCTTTCCAAAACCTCTAGCCATTATAAACTCCTTTAACCCTGTAACTGAGGATGAAGTTGACAATCTTCTACCAACCTCTTGTCTCCCAACTTGTCCCCATGATCCTATTCCATTACTCCTGATTCCCCCCTTTCTACCACACTTACCAACTCTCACACATGTATTCAACCTTTCCTTAGACACTGGCAAGTTTCCATCACCTTTGAAACAAGCCACAATTACACCCATTCTTAAGAAACCCTCATCTGATCCAGCTTCTCCATCTAATTAAGGCCCTATCTCTCTACTTCCTCTGGCTTCTAAACTACTTGAGCGTGTTGTCTACAATCGCCTTACACAATTAATTTCCTCCAACTCCCTCCTTGATGCCTTCCAGTCTGGCTTCTGGCCCCAATACTCCACAGAGACAGTTCTCACAAAAGTTACTAATGACCTGCTCAATGCCAAATCAAAGGGTAATTTGTCTATCCTAATTCTCCTGGATCTCTATGCTGCCTTTGACACAGCTGATCATCCTCTTCGTATCCAAATTCTCCACTCTCTTGGCATCCGTGCATCTCGCTTGATTTACATCTTATCTAGAAAATGGAAATTTTTGTGTCTCCTCCTCTGGCGCCTCTTCATCACCTCGCCCTCTAACTGCCGGTGTACCCCAAGGCTCAGTCCTAGGCCCCCTCCTTCCTTTTCTCTATCTATACATCCTCCCTTGGTGCCCTTATAAAATCTTTTGGATTTCAGTATCATCTATATGCTGATGACACCCAAATCTACATCTCTGCACCTGAACTATCCCCCTCTCTAGCTCATGTTGCCAATTGCCTCTCGAGCATATCCTCATGGATGTCCGCCCGTCAACTCAAACTCAACATGTCTAAGACAGAGCTCCTTATCTTTCCACCCTCTTCCTCAGCTCCTACTCCTCACTTTTCTCTCACTGTTGACAATGCCATCATCACTCCCACCTCCCAGGCCCAATGTCTCGGGGTCCTACTGGACCCTTCCCTCTGTTTCATTCTTCTCATTTCATCAATCACAAAATCTTGTCACTTTCACCTAAAAATACGCCACTATCTTACACAAGACACAACTAAAATTCTCGCCTCAATTACTGCAACTCTTTCCTTGCTGGCCTTCCTATCACCTGTCTGTCTCAACTCAAATCCATATTGAATGCATCCACCAGACTCATCTACCATACTAAACAATCAGTGTCTGCAGCACCTTTCTGTCAGGCACTCCACTTGCTTCCCATAGCCTCTAGAATACAATTAAAAATCATGACCCTAACATATAAAGCCCTCCGCAATAGTGCACCCCCCTACATCTCTGCTCTCATTACAAAATACACTCCCACCCACCCTCTTCGCACTGCTAATGACCTTCTTCTCTTCTCCTCTCTCAACACCCCCTCTCACTCCCACCTTCAAGACTTTTCTTGTGCTGCCCCTATTCTTTGGAACTCCTTACTTAGCCTATATTTCTCCTGAGGTTACCTGTGGGTTTTTCTTTGTATTCCGAACAATTCTTCTGGCAGTTGTGGCTGAAATCTTTTTTGGTCTACCTGACCTTGGCTTGGTATCAAGAGATCCCTGGATTTTCCACTTCTTAATAAGTTATTGAACAGTACTGACTGGCATTTTCAAGTCTTTCCCATCTTTATGAAGTTCCATTACCTTGTTATTCAGATCTTTTGACAGTTCTTTTCTGCTCCCCATGGCTCAGTATCTAGCCTGCGCAGTGCATCTACGTGAGAGCTAACAAACTCATTGACTATTTATACACAGACATTAATTGCAATTTAAAAAGCCACAGGTGTGGGAAATTAACCTTTAATTGCCATTTTAACCTGTGTGTGTGACCTTGTGTGTCTGTAAAAAAGCCAAACACTCAAGGGTATGTAAACTTTTGATCAGGTTTTGGGTGATTTCTGCTATCATTATGATTTAAAAAAGGGGGGAAACAACTATGTGATAATAAATGGCCTCATATGATCACTAATCTTAAATCAGATACATTTTTGTGCATTCTGTAGGGAACCCAAGGGATTCCCTCTTCCCATACACACAAGGGACCTGCCTATCCCAACTAATCCCAATAACCAGTAGTTTGAGACCCCGTGGCACCTAACTATTAACCCTGTGCACACAAAAGGAATGCCTATTCCATTGGGGTTCCATAAGGACCTACATGATATCTACAAACAATCCTAGCCATGGAGGACCTCTATGGCACTAAAATTATATCCTCATTATGTGGTCAAAGTTTTACATTTTCAGCTATATATTCAATCATTCCATTGAGTACTCTGGTTTTTTTTCTCTTGAGTTTCTATTGGTTTGATCTTCTTGCAGCCCAGGGAACTCTAATCCCATAATTCAAAAGTGTATATCCTATGATGCTCAGTCTTCCTTATGGACCAGCTCCCACAATTCTATGTTATAACTGTAAATACCATAGACCATAGACCTGACCTTTATCTGATGGCTTTGCTTTTGAATATTTTTTTCCAGATTTACCACAGCCTTTCTCACAAGAAGCAAACATCTTTTGATTTTTTGCCTGAAATCTTTGCACTCAGGAAAATACAATCTGCTTCTACTTTCTCCCCATGTATTTGCCACTGATTAATAGGGATGGCTGACATATTCAATCATCCTGTTTTTTTAAATCATAAAATGTAATATTTTGTAATCATTGCAGATCAAGGGCCATATTAAGTTGTAACCTTGTAGATACAAGGTTTGAACTTAAGCCCTAAGGGCTTCAAATTTTGAAAAGCCCTGCTGCAAGCAACGTATGAGCTACGCAGTAGGGCCGTCCGTTTCAAACACAGTGCAACAGTACTGTAGGAGTGACAGCATGCGAGATGATCTTGCAGGCTTCACACCTCATCACTTGCCTCGGGGTCCTGAACGGGACCTCCGTGGTAGTTCTACATACAAGCCCTGCCATGAGGGGTACTCCAAGTACTCCGGCACCTAAAATTAATCCCCCTTTATGCTGGAGGTCCCCATCGGGACCGCCGAAGTGACCCCACATTAATCCCTTGCTGCAGGGGTCAATAGGGACCCCCGCAGCCCCCCCCCCCCCACATAAACCCCTTGCAGCGGCGGTCCCCGATCGGTATAGATCAGGCCACCGCTGCATTTACAAAATTTAAATTCCCTGCTGCAGCTCCTTAAAGGGCCTTGGCACAGCATTAGTCAATCCTGGCACCTAAAATTAATCGGGACCCCTAAAATGTCCCCATATAAACCCTTGCAGCAGGGGTCTCGATCGGCATCGATTCAATTCAATTTCCTGCCTCGCGGGTCCTTAAAAAACCGTAAACGTTCTGAAAGGACCCGTGCTAAAAAAATATTAACCCCTGCCGTGGGGGTACTATAAGTACCCCCCAAGCAGCTAAAATTAACTCCATCACTCATTGGGCTCTATACAGATGAGCCCTTAATTAACCCTATAACTCATACGGCTCTATACAGAGCCCCATGAGCCCTTAATTAACTCTATAACTCATGGGGCTCTATGCAGAGCCCCATGAGCCCGTAATTAACCCTGTCACTTGTGGGGGTCAATACAGACCCCTATAAGCCCTTAATTAACCCTGTCACTCATGGGGGTTAATACAGGCCCATCATAAGCCCTTAATTAACCCTTTCACTCATGGGGGTCAGTAGAGACTCCAATAAGCCCTTAATTAATCCTGTCACTTATGGGGGTCAATACAGACCCCCATAAGCCCTTAATTAACCCTATAATGCATGGGCATCAATACAGACTACCATAAGCTCTTAATTCACCCTATAACTCAATACTGACCCCCATAATACCTTAATTATCCCTGTCACTCATGGGTGTCAATACAGACCCCCATAAGCTCTTAATTAACCCTGTCACTCATGGGGGTCAATACAGACCCCCATAAGCACTTAATTAATCCTATAACTCATGGGGGTCAATACAGACCCCCATAAGCACTTAATTAATCCTTTAACTCATGGGGGTTAATACAGACCCCCATAAGCCCTTAATTAACCTTGTCACTCATGGAGCTCAATACAGACCCCCATAAGCCCTTAATTAACCCTATAACTCATGGTGCTCTATACAAAGCCCCAAGAGACAAACCCCCCTCAGTCAAATAGGGATCTACATAGACCCCTATAAGACACTATTAACCCCTAGGTTAAACCTACAATTGCCATGAGGGTCCTCCAGGACCCTCATTACAAAGTCTTAGCACTACACTATTAACCCTAACTATACCCCATTAACCCCTTAACCCTAACTATACCCCATTAACCTATACTAAACCCTATCTAACCCTAACTGGGCTTATCTAACCCTACCTGGACCTAATAACCCTTACTGGGACTTTCTAACTCTTACTGGACCAATCTAACCCTAACTGGGCCTATTTACTGGACTTATATACTAAGTACAAGCACTACACTACACTATCCCCCCCCCAATAAACCACTAAATCTAATCTAACCCCCCTCTACCCTAACCTATTAACCCCTACCTACCTAACACTATCTACCTAACCCCCTATTAAACCCCCCACTCCACTAATTATACAAAATAAAAAAAGCTGAGGTACAAAAAATAAAAAAAACTATGTTATGAAAAATAAAAAACTATGTTACCAAAAATAAAAAACCTATATTACCAAAAATAAAAAAAATAAGGTATAAAAAATAAAAAAAGGACATTACAAACTCCCCCTCACTACAAAAAAAGAACACCACAAACCCCCACTACAAAAAATAAATTTTGACCACTACAAAAAATAAAAAAAATAATTACACACCTGCAAAGAAATAGGCATACACAAATATACATAACATTACAGTAATAAAGACATTATAAATATACCACTAACTGCAATACATTTCCCAATATATCTAGACATTACCCCTATCTTTACATAATCCCCTATCTATACATTATCCCCTAGCTAGACATTACCCCCTATCTATACAATACCCACTATCTATACATAACCCCCTATCTAGACATTACCCCCTATCTATACATATCCCCTATCTATACATTACCCCTATCTATACATCACCCCTATATATACATAACCCCTTATTTATACATTACCCCTATCTAGACATTACCCCCTGTCTATACATAACCCCTATCTATACATTATCCCCTATCTATACATAACCCCCTATCTATACATAACCCCTATCTATACATTAACCCCAGCTATACATCTATACATCCAGCTATCGAAAAACATTACCCCCTATATGGACATTACCCCCTATCTATACATAACCCCCTATCTAGACATTACCCCCATCTATACAATACCCCCAAAATATAAGCTAAAACAGAATAAATAAAACCACTTACCTTTCCAGATGTCCCTTCAGAACGTTCCCCCTAGGAAAAAAAGAAACATAAAAGTTCAGAATTAAACATTACATATAATGCAGTATTAAACTTACCTTTCCAGCATGTCCCCGTCCATCTTCTTCTGTTCTCCAGCTCGGCCCCTGAAAAAAAGATACCTCACATTAGTCACACATAAAGACAAATACACAAAACATAAATAAACATTAGAAATGTAAAACTTACGTCCCCGGCCTTCTCCTCTTCTACCCTGGCTGGGCCCTTGAAGAATCTGCACTCTAAAAAAATTAAACTAAATAAAAAAAAACGAACGGAGCTCTGCATAAAGACAAATAAATATGCGCCTTCTGATTGGCTGCAGTCTGATTGACAGTGACAACAGCCAAACTGAAGGCGCATATGTCTTTAGCCAATCACCCCGTTAGGGTGTAACCCATTGTGACTGGCTAAAGGCAATAGTGCCTTCTGATTGGTTTAAAAAAGATTGACAGGTCCTCCAGCCAATCAGAATGGGATATAGGGGTGTACCCAATTCTGATTGGCTTACACCTTGGCACCTTCTGATTGGCTGAAATTTGATTGACAGCCTTTTCAGCCAATCAGAAAGCGACATTGCCAATTTTCTACCGGAAGAGGCTCTGGAGGCCTCAATAGCGTCGGGGAGCTCCGCAAGTGCGGAGCTCCGTTATTTTTTTAATTTATTTTTTTAGAGCACAGATTCTTCAAGGTCCCAGTCGAGACAGAAGAGGAGAAGGCCGGGGACATTGCAGAAAGGTACATTTTAAATTTATAATGTTTATTGTTTATTTATGTTTTGTGTTTATTTTTGACAAATGTGATGTATCTTTTTTCCAGGGGCCGAGTCGGAGAACAGAAGAAGATGGACGTGGACATGCTGGAAAGGTAAGTTTATTACTGTATTTGTATTGTTTATTTATTATATGTAACTAGTGACTTGCCCGTCAAAAATGCTGGACATGCTGGAAAGGTAAGTTTATTACTGTATTTGTAATGTTTATTTATTACTAGCGACTTGCCTGTCAAAAAATGACGGCAATGAGATGTGTATGTTTGGAAAGTTGTTTAGTTATAAATATATCTATGTGACAGTTGTAAGTATTGTGATATTAAAACATGTTTAGTTTAGTAAAATGTTCTCTTAGTGAACAATAAGTGTTCAAACATTTTCTATTAAAAGTATTAACCTTTTAATGTAAGAACAGTTGAAAATGAAATTAATCATTATTGTAAACTTTAGGCAATGGTTTGTTAAGATGCAATTTGTATGTGAAGAATTGTTAATTTCAATATACATGAAATCCCAATAAAAGCAAATATAACTTTGTAATATATGTAAGTAATAAACTTGAAATTGTATTTTGTGAAAGTTTAACTTTATTATTTGTGTAACTTTGGAACTTGACAAAACATTTATATAACTTTGAACATTATAAACAATAAGATAGTGAACACATTTTGTAACATAATTTGGTATAAAAATTAATAACATTTGAATGTAAAAACAGTTTAACTTTAAACTAATCAGTATTGTAAACTTGAGGTAATGTTTTTTAACATGCAATTTGTATCAGAAGAATTATTAACTTCAATATTTTACATTTAATCCCGATGAAAACAAACAGTAAAAACCCAGCTTGAAAGGTACCCAATTGTAACATGAATTTTGTAATATATTTAAGTAAGAAACTTGACATAATATATTTTTAAACTTCAAGTTTCTTATATATGTACATTTTCAACAGTAAAAAAGATTTGTACAAATTGAAACAGTATAAACAATAACATAGTGAATAAATATTGTAACATAATTTTGTATTGAAAGTATTAACATTTGAAAGTAAAAACAGTTTAACTTCAAAGTACTCAATATTTAAAACTTAAGGCAATGGTTTTTTAACATGCAATTTGTATCCGAATAATTGTTAAATTCAATATAAATTGAATGCAAAGGAAGGCAAACAGTAAAAACTCTCTGTAAAATGTACTCAATGAAATAAATTCCTTCATGACCACATGAACTGTCGATAAACCTTAATACAGGGAGTAATATTAACATAACATACAATATTTACATTGTGTCTTAAAACGTGGTGGAGCTGTTAACATGAACTTTGTAATATGTTGAAGTAAAGAAAGTTAAAATCTTGTTTTCCAACTTGTAACATTACAAACAGTAACATAGTTAATTAACATTTTAACATAATTATCACATATATATAGTTGCAAGGCAAGTGTTTTGTGAGTTGAATCATCCATAAAGAGTCGTTCAATAAATTATGACTGAAATTGTTTCTTGTTTATTATTTTTGAATGTTTTTAAATGTGTTTTGCTTGTGTTTTGTTTCTTTACTGCAAAGTTATAGTACTTCATAGTAGACAATGTTTTTAGTAAAAATACGTCCATCTTCTAATAAATCACCTTGACTTTCATTCTTTTCAATGTAAAGTTTAATAGCCTGTGGATTTTTGCACCGTGACAACGCAACGTACAATTGACCATGTGCAAATACTGTTTCTTCCAGGAAAATACCCACAGATTTGAATGTTTGACCTTGTGATTTATTGATGGTCATGGCAAATGCCATAATAATGGGAAATTGTCTTCTTTGAAGTATAAAAGGGAGACTACTTTCACTTGGTGCTAAATCTATTCTTGGTATGAAAACTCTCTCTCCTTTATGGGTCCCAGTTAAAATTTCAGCATCTATAAAATTGTCCTTTAATTGTTGAACAATTAATCTTTTCCCATTGCATAGTCCTTTTTTGGGGTTCATATTTCGCAGTAACATAATAATTGCACCTTTCTTTAGCTGCAAAATATGTGGTGGCATTCCAGAAGGAGTTAGTGAGTTTATGAATTCAGTTGAAAAGTTGGACTGACTTTCATTGTCATCAGCAAGTACAGAATCAGCACTGTGATAATTTCTTTGTGGTGCATAAATTTTTTTTAAGATTTCATTATTGAGTATTAATGCATCCTTATTTTTACACGTTAGTATGACTTGGTTGGCAAGCTCGGAATATTCCTGGTTATTTATACTCCCTTCAAATATAGCCGATATAATATCTTGTTGACAAATCAAATGAGGTGGGATCTCTACAGTGTCGTCAGGTAAATGTGGTATTTTTTCTGTTCTGCCTTCTCCAATTTTAATAAGCCAATCATTGAAATCAGTTTGGCCTTCTGATCTCATATTTTGTTTCAGTTGAAGATGGGTAAAATGTTTCCATAGTGTGCTTGACTTTATACATGTTTCAATAATGTCAGTTCGATTTCCATGTACAACGACAGGTAATGTTTGTCTGAAATCGCCACCTAACAACATTACCTTTCCACCAAATGGAAAAGTATTATCCATGACTTCACGAAGCAAACAGTCAATACATTGGAGGGCATAGCATGACATCATTGTGGCCTCATCTATTATAATTAATTTACATTTGTTCAATTTCTTTGCTTGTAATGATGTTATGCGAATATCTGACACAGAAGTTTCTAAAATAGGCACTGGCAGTTTAAATCCACTATGAACAGTTCTTCCACCTTCTAACAAAAGTGCAGCAATTCCAGTAGTGGCAAACGCCATTGCTATTTGACCTTGTGCTCGTACTGAACTCATTAATAAATTATACAGATAGGTTTTTCCTGATCCGCCAGGTCCATCCAGATAGAAATAACGCTCTGTCACCATGTCATCATCTATTGCATTTTTAATGGCATTAAATGCTTGCAATTGTAATGTATTTAAAGTTGCAAGTCTTTCTTCTGTTCTTTCTGCTTGTAGTTGAATGTCATAGTCTTCAAAGTTTATGTCATCTATAAGACCTGGATCAGGCAAATTAAAACTTGCACAACTTAATCCATGAGTTAAAAAGACTTCTTGGATTTCCATTAACGCTTTTAAGTGTGCAATGGGTTCATTGTATCGTCGCATAAAGTCTTCAGCCATATTACTTTTAAAAGTCTCCCACAAAGCTAATGCATTTGGAGCATTTGAGAAGATACAAATAAAAGCAAATTGTTCTCTCATCTGTCGTGGCATTTGACATTGTGCTGCTTCTTCTAAACATCTTTCCCATTCTGTATCATCAGATAGTAAGTTTCTATGTCTTGCAGCTAAATGGAAGGATTCATATACAATGTCATTAACAGTTTTTAAGTGTTCAAAATTTTGTGCTCCAGGAACATTTAAAAGTAATATCCGTAAGCATAAACGTTCAACATCTCTTGGACTGACTGTGTAAATTCTTGGAATTATTTTATTGCCTCTGCTTTTTCTTGGTCTCCATAATCCATTCACAAAAACATAGTGATATGGAATTTCAATATATAAGTATTCAGTTGCTTCAGAATCAGTGGCATTTAATTCAAACCATGCAGTTAGTGTAGTGTGACGATCTTCACTTTGGGCCAATGCATTCATTTCATTTCCAGCATGGAAATAGACTAAATGTCGTTGTGGCAAATGTACTGCTAACCTATATACTGCATGTGATCTATCATGCATTTCAAATTTTAAAAGCCGCCACATAGCTTCTGGCGCACTGACATAGCGAGCATCTACATGAGATGCAAGTTCATCATGTACTAACTCACTACTTTCAGGGTTGTCTGCACTTTTGACGACTACAGTAGCTGCATCGTAACCTTTGTAAATATATTTGTAGACATATTTAATGGATTTGATAGAAGTGCAGGCTTCTATGTTGATGTGGGCGTTGTACTTCATGAGTAAATGTGGATTGTAGGGTACTACATATCTATTGTCCACTTTTTTTCCACGAATAATGGCACTATCTCCTTCTCTTCTTTTATAAAGTGGATATCCATCACAATTTGCATAGGTTTTGTCTCTATAATCTTTTGGAAATTCTTTGGAACATTTATTATTTTCCATACATGGTGATTGGGGATTAAGGTCACCACAGGGTCCATGAATCATGCGATGAGTAACAATCTCATATAGTCTACCATATAGTTCTGGATCTGGTAGTTCAGCAACAATGACTGCATCCACTTTGTCCGAAGTATCTAATTTATCTTTTTCTTGAAGTATTATTAGAAGATGTGCATGTGGAAGGCATCTTTTTTGAAATTCAATGGTATATACATAAGCAAGGCATTTGCCAAATAACTGATTTATAGTGAAGTCACGTATTAATTCATTTAATTTAATCTTAAAAACTCTGGCTACTAAATCTGGTCGATCTGAAGCAGTTTGTCCAAGAAGTAGATTTTGTGTAATTTCTGGCCATTGTGGATTACATGTAAATGTCAGAAATAAATCGGGTTTGCCAAATTTAGTGACAATAGCCATAGCATCATTGTATCTTTCTCTCATATTTCGATGAGATCCTTGAAAGGAAGATGGTAAAATGATGGCTTTGCCAGCTGTCATGTCTCTGCTTGTAGCCACGTCAGCAACATAGTCCATTAATCCAGAATATTGTTCTACACAGAGTTTATCTTGTTGATATTTGATAAAGTTTAAATTATTTGCCTCAACTTGCAAATAAGAATCAATAATCCATTGTTGTGTTAGTTTTCCACCACATAAAATTGGATTAAATACATTGCGAATGGCAATTTGAGCTACTTTAAATTCAAGCATAGAAACATTATTTCGGATTCTGGCTTCAGCATTTGGGTAACTGGGAAGAGTTAATTTTGGTTGCCAACCTGCTTCTCCGTGTGGGAAAAAGATGGGATATGACATTGGATCTAAATTTGGACTTAAAATACTCATATTAATGAACGGTTGCTCCTCATTTCTGGGATATATTCGAATGTCTCTTTGAAATGGTGGTTCTCCTTCATCATTCTGAAACACCATTGCAACCTCATTTGATGTTGGCAAGTTATAACGATGTTTATCAGTATGTCTGTCTCTTTTAAGCACCATATTAACCTTCGGCATTGGTAATTGATGTCTTTGTGCATGAAGTAGTTGTTCATTTTCTACTTCTGCCAATTTTTTATAAGCTTTACTGTAGGGATTGTTGTCCATAATGTTATTTAGCTCTATAAAAACACTGTGTAAGCATTTTTTATTTTCTTCCATCTGCATACGTTGGTCAACAGCTTCTATTGTATTTAGGACATATAGTTGAGCGAATTTTCTTTGATCTCCTTCCTCTGGATGTAAATGGGAAGTGCGATGATAAATTTGTCCTTGTACTTTAAAACAGTAAGGACCATGTCCTGGTACATTAGCAGCTAATGTTGCCCCCATGGATGCAAAGGATATGGCACTATTGTAGGATCTTATGTTTGTTTTAAAATTTTTGTAGTTTGGAAAAGTAGGTTCAGTCATAATGTTTTGTAAATAGAGAGGAAATTCTTTCCTTTCTGGAAGTTTGAACTTGCCTTTTTGACAGCAACTAATAAATTGGCCATCTCTGGGTCTCTCCTGTTTAAAATAATAAGCCTCACAAAACTGACATTGAGTAGTCATGTCCCCACAACTATGAACCTCTACTGCTAAAGACTTAAGTAGAGGACAATTTGCAAAGCATATAGGATTTTGACTTTCATATTCATCAGGTGAAATGTCATATAATATTTCAACAACAGGTTCTAAATGCTTTGTTTTTTTCGTGGCTTTTCTTGGTATATGTTGTATTGTTTGAGGTAAAATGTCATGTAATGTTTCATGAACCGGTTCCAAATGCTTTGTTTTTTTTGTTGCTTTTTTTTGGTATCTGTTGTATTTTTTCAGGTAAAATGTCATCTGATGTTTGAGCAACAGGTTGTAAATGCTTTATTTGCTTTGTTGCTTTTTTTTACATATCTTTAATTTCTGCAGGTGACAGTCTTTTGCTTGCAATTCTTTTGCGTTCTTTTTCTCGTCGAATTTCCTTCTTCTCCGGTGTCTGCTGGCTGTCTGCTCTCTGTCGTCGTTCTCTAGCTTGGCGTCTTTTCTTTTCTTGTTTACTCTCGTTATCAGCCATGTTAATCTGTAAAAATAAAATAATGTATCATTAGTTTATTTTGAGATGTTAAGTTTGTTTTCATGAAAAATTGTTATCAACAGTGTGTTTACATTTTATACTTAATCAATTTGAATGCGGTCAATTGAATAGAGGTCTAAATAAGGCCATCAGATAATTATTTAAAGAAGTTTTTATTTAGTAAACATGTATCCAAAAGCAAGTGTTTCACTAACTAAAAAGGTATTTTAAAAAATATGTTATGTCCTTATTTACAGCACTATTCAATTTGTCAAATGGCAATTAAATGAGGGTCTATGACTGGAATTTTAGAATGACAAATTGTATAGAGTCTGTGTTTTGAGACTTTTTTGGACTATGCAATTTTTTTTTTCAGGCTACATTGAAGTTTTTAGGTTTCTAGCACATACCAAGGGACTATATAACGTTAGTCTTTTTTCATTTGATCTACTCTAACCTTATACTTTTCTCTTTTCATGTTTTTCTAATGAGGGGTCTATCTACTATCATTATAGAAGTTTATCATATCCTCTTATATCTAATTTATCCAGTCAGTAGTACCATTCCATTGGAGGGCTTTACCTCTTGGGGTTCGTGTGGGCATAAAATTAGAATCATCCTCAGTTTATTTATTTATTTCTCATCTCTTCCCTTAGGGCATTTTTTAATTTTATTTTTGTATTTAACAACAAGGTTAAAACACAGCCTTTCAAATTAATAGCCCAATTTGAGATTAACAAGGCAATAACACGAATACATACAGGTACCTGCCTGTAGAGGAACTATTACTCAGAAAGATAGCGTTTTCAGCGCTTTCGCAGGACTTCTCCGCAAATCTCGCAAAAATACGCGATCGCGGGAACGCGATGACGTCACAACGTGAACGTGAACGCGGTGACGTCATCGCGTCAAGCAAATCGCGGGATTCCTTTAAAAACCTGCGTTTCATAGGCATCACATATCCCCTGATGAATCCGTAATAATAACAACGGGGAAACGTACGTTGGGACCTTAGCCGCAGGGACAGTCTATCCCCATTGGTATGTACAAATGCTGATGTCTGCACCATTACAAGGTAATGAGATACATTTCTCGTTTTCTGTTCTGTAGTAATTTTTGGTGCAGTAAATTAATTGTGAAACCCACCTTACCTATAACTGAAAGGGAGGGTCTCTCTTGATTACAGCATTGTGCTGTGTTATCAGGATCATTATACTATTTTTTGATAGTGGATATTATCTATGTTGTCTCAAATTTTTGAACTTACTTCAGCTTATGGGATGGTGAGTGCTGTGTCGCTCTTTTCTCCCATGGGAAACATAGAGATCCACTTGTTTTAGTAACTGGAGCAACTGATGGCCGCCATCTGTCCTCTCAAATAGACAGGTGCTGACCTTATAACTAAATTACCATATGTAAGTACTCATATTATTACTTTGGGGTTTACTCATTAGACTGTACCCCCTTCCCCCTTTTCATTAGCCTGCTGTTTGATATACTTCAGTATATGTTTTATTACACTCATTGTATATATATATCTTATTCACATTTTTTCTCTAATAAAGTTTATTTTGTTTTTTTCTAGTAACTAGTTGCTACATATTTCAAAATAGAGTCTTAGGTGTTTTTTTTAGTACACTGGACATAGACTCATAGGATCCAGAGTTACTGGGAACACACATTTGATACATTGAAGTTTGTATTTACTGTTAAAGATTATTGGCCCTAAAAGACAAATAAGAGATAGATGAAAAATGTGTTAGTTATATTTTTTTAACAGTTATAGTTACTGGTGGTTTATTTTAAATTTTATTTTCTGTTGACATTGATGCAAAGCTAAGATATTTATTTATTTTTCTCTTTTTTTACTTGTTATACTGTACCTTGGTTGAAGTTTGATTTCAAGCAGAATCTTTGTTGGTCCTGTGTTGAAAGCCTTCGTCCAATGGTCTGGTCCTATGTTGAAAGTCCTCGTCCAATCGTCTGGTCCTCTGTTGAAAGTCCTCGTCTGATGGTCTGGTCCTCTGTGGAAAGTCCTCGTCCAATGGTCTGGTCCTCTGTGGAAAGTCCTCGTCCGATGGTGTAGTCCTCTGTTGAAAGTCCTCGTCCGCTGGTCTGGTCCTCAGTTGAAACTCCTGGTCCGATGTTCTTGACACAGTATCTGTTATAAAATAAAAATGAAAATGTTATTTTATTTGAATGTTTTTGTATTAACTAAAAAAAGTCATTATTTCTGTGTTTTTGTACAATCCTTTTTGGTGCGCACCACTTTTGGTATGCTTATTTAGGCTTTTTTCTAAGGCTTATAGGTTGTTAAACATTAAATAAGAATATAAATGTAGTTTGGTATGTGTTTGTGTGAGTTTTCGTACAATCCTTTTTGGTGCGCACCACTTTTGGTATACTTATTTAGGCTTTTTTCTAAGGCTTATAGGTTGTTAAACATTAAAGAAGAATATTAATTTAGTTTCCTATGTGTTTGTGTGAGTTTGCGTACAATCCTTTTTGGTGCGCACCAATTTAGTTATGCTTATTTAGGCTTTTTTGTAATGCTTATAGGTTGTTAAACATTAAATAAGAATCTAAATGTAGTTTGCTATGTGTTTGTGTGAGTTTTCGTACAATCCTTTTTGGTGCGCACCACTTTTGTTATGCTTATTTAGGCTTTTTTCTAATGCTTATAGGTTGTTAAACATTAAATAAGACTATAAATGTAGTTTGCTATGTGTTTGTGTGATTTTTTTGTACAATCCTGATTGATGGGCACCACTTTTGGTATGCTTATGTAGTGTTTTTTGTAAGGCTTATAGGTTGTTAAACATTGAAAAAGAATATTAATTTAGTTTGCTAAGTGTTTGTGTGAGTTTTTTACAATCCTGTTTTGTGTGTACCACTTTGTGTGTACCATATGTTGCATACTTTGGCCCTTATTCAATTGCAGTTTGGCCAATTCAATAGGGCTCTAAATGTGCTTATTTAGAGCCCTATTGAATTGTCCAAAATATCAATTGAATGAGGGCCTTTGGTTGCTGCATTTGTTATATTGTCAGGGCCTCATTCAATTTCGTTTTTGGCAATGGAATAGGGCTCAATATGAGCACAGAGCATATTTTTTTACATACGTTTTTAGTTAGTGAACTTGTATCCAAAAGCAACGTCTTCACTAACTTAAAACTTCTGTAAAAAAGTATGCTCTGTGCTTATATAGAGCCCTATTCAAATGGGCAAATCACAATTGAATGAGGCCCTCGGCCATTAAACATATATAGGTCCTGATTCAATTGCAATTTTGGCAATTGAATAGGGCTCTATATAAGCACATAACATATTTTTTGACAGAAGTTTTTAGTTATTGAACACCTTGATTTTATATAGAAGTTCAGTAACTAAAAAGTTCTGTCTAAAAAATATGTTATGTGCTTATATAGAGCCCTATTCAATTGGGCAACTTGCAATTGAATGAGGCTCATGGTTCGTTTCTTTTTTATACTTAATACTTTACCTTGATTGAAGTGTCGAATGACAGAGGGTCCCCTCCTGCCAATCTTAATCCGCCGGTCTTCTTGTAATGTCTGTTTGAAAAAGAAAGTGAAATGGTTAATTGTATATTTCTTATTTTTGATTTAGCAAAGCATGGCCTTTTCAGCATGTAATGTCTTGTTCTATCTTACCTGTTCTTCTTTGTTGGTGTTATTTAAAAGGGTTTGTGCTTCACAATGCACGGTGCAAATTGTTGAGTGACGCTGTTGATGCAGAGTCTGTTTGAATATTAAAAGAAGTAGAAAGATTGAGTTTTAGGTAATATATTGAATTGCAAGAAATTAATGTCATTTTTTATATACTTCTGTAATTATTTTCAATTGACATTATTTTTTTTTGCTGTGGCTACACACATAAATGTCACATACATGAAGCACATTTTCAGAGTTGAATGTAATTTTTTTTTGTGCGTGTGACATATCACTATACATGAATCATATTTAAATTGTTAAATGAACCTTATTTTTTGTTTTGGCCAACACACATAAATGTGTGTGTGTGACATGTGACTATAGATGATACATATATGTGCATGTCACATATCAGTATACATGACTCATATTTTAATATTCCAAATTTCTTTTTTTCTAATGTCATTGAAATGTAGTTGTTTAATTATACCCATAAATGTGCGTGTCACATGTCACTATACATGATACACATATATGTACGTGTGACATGTCACTATAGATAAATGCCTTTTTTGATATAAAAATACTTTTTTTTTTGTTTTTTTGTTAAATGAATCTTATTTTTTTTGTGGGCCTACACACATACATGTTTGTGTGACATGTGACTATACATGATAGACATAAATGTGCGTGCCACATGTCACGATACATAAATCACATTTTCATAGTTCATTTTTTTTTGTTGTGCTGTCTTGATTATAAAATGTAATATATTATAGCTTACCTCTCCGTTGTAATTTGCACAATGTAAAGTAGGAAATTAGGAAACAATTCTCTTCTGAAGTAAGAGCAGCAGTTATCTATGAAGTCACTGTGTTAATCACCTGAGTAGAAATGTAGAAGTTTCTGGAAATTAGGCAGTATTTATAACCTTGTAGAAAATTCTGGAAAGTGGGCAATATTTTTTGAAACTTTCAAGTGCCTCAGAACGTTAGCACGCAATACGCATGTGCTATTTTACGTTCCAGCTTACAATTTGCGTTCCATCCGCCATTTTGTGCGTAGTAGTGTTCAAAATGGTGTTTAACTGTGACTGTGGTACGTTCCGCATAGTATGTGTTTCATTTTTCCGAGTTACTGCAGTGTAGTTACGTCTGAAGCCTCGTTTTCTTTTTGTTTGGCGGCCATTTTTTTTTGTTGCTTAGCCGATTTTCGGCCGTTTAAAGTCATTTTTTTAACTTAAATGGACGTGTAAATGAACTTTTGGAGGTTCCGGATGCCCCCCCTTGCTGTAAGTGTTCGTTGTGTTTATTTCTTGTGTTTGTGATGTTTTGATGCGCGGCGGTTGGAATGGGTCTTTCGCGGCCGTATTTTTTTCCGATGCGGCCGTATTTTGTTGCGATGTTGGCGTATTTTTTTGCAATATACACAGTTAGCTTTTACGTGTACGACGCAGTGTATTTGTTTCTAAGTCGTGCATATGTGTCTTATTGTTTCTAAGTCTTGCATATGTGTGTTAAGAGCGTGTGAAGGGGCTTTTTTACTGTTTTTTTGTTAAGTCTTGCTTGTGTGTGTATGGGTGTAAGCGGGTGTGAGGGGCCTTTGAGGTTTTTTTTGTTAAAAAGTCGTGTATGTGTATGTGTGTGTTAACACAGCCGACATTGGGATGCTCCCACCACCGCAAATGCGGACCCTCGCTTCGCGAGGATCCGCATTTGTGGGGACGTTGTTGGGTTTTTGTTGGCTGGGAGGTTGGGTTTATTTTGTTTAAACAGTCGTGTGTGTGTATGTGTGTGTTAACACAGCCGACGTTGAGCCTCCACCTCCGCAAATGCGGACCCTCGCTTCGCGAGGATCCGCATTTGCGGGGACGTTGGGATGCTCCCACCACCGCAAATGCGGGCCCTCGCTTCGCGAGGACCCGCATTTGCAGGGAACTGCGGCCCTCGCTTCGCGAGGGACGCAGTTCTTGCGGGCTCGCTACGCGAGCCCGCAAGAGTGAGCAACGGCCCGTACGCTCACAACTATATATGTGATATGTACCTAGCGACTTGTCCGTCAAAAATTACGGGGCAATACAATTTGCAGCCATGGCAATGCTGTTTGCCACACAATGTAAAGCTTTTGCGCCGCTGAGTACTTTTGTCCCTCATCAGAAAGAGAGATATATATTTATCTATATTTAGTTAACTAATAATGAATGAATTAGTTACTGAATAAATTCATATACTTTACCTATTTGTAATTAATATATCCAGCAATCAATAGCCTGAAGAGCTAACAATCTGTTTTTATTTTTCTGCCGCTTACAATGTACAGTTTGAGTGTTGCTGCCCTGAGGAGAAAGTGTAATGAATGTCCCAATTGTGCGTTAGAAATAGGCTGCGTGCGCAAGGGCAAACCGTTGGTTTAGTTGTGTAAAGCGCGATTTTAGATCCGTAATGTTATTAGTTGCAAGTTAGTGTTGTAAAGTGGCGTCGTTTGTATATGTGTTACGCGGCTCGCTAGCATTTCCCAGCATTTGTAACAGTGTATTTTGTACCTAGTACGTTCCTGAGTGAAAGTGCTACGCAGTCTGTGGTGTTTTGTGCAGTCCAGGGTCGTGTAGCCTCGTCTTAATTTTTTTGTCGCCCATTTTTTTACTCAGGCGATTTTCGAGTGCCGAAACTCGTCCAAATGGACTTAATGGGCTTGCGTTCCAGCGCACATCCTGGCTATTCTCCCGTGCTGTGTGTGATATTTTTGTTGTATTTTTATTTTTTTTATTTTTTTTGTGTTTTTTGGTTTTCGTGGTTCGACCGTTAATTTCGTATTTTTCGTATCTCGTATATTTTTTCCCCTTTGTAATAGTGTATTTTGTACCTCATACGTTTCGGTGTCGAATTGCTATGCAGGTGGCGTTGTTTTGCCCCGTCGCTGGGTCGTGCAGCCTCGTTTTCTTTTTTTTTGGTGGCCATTTTTTCTTGCTTAGCGATTTTCGAGTGCCTAAACTCGTTCAAATCGACTTATATTCGCGTTCCACCTCACTCTTGGATGTCCTGGCTGTTCTCCATGCTGTGTGTGATGTTTTTGTTGTATTTTTTTTTTTTTTTAAGTCCCGCGTTGGTCAACAAGTCCCGCGTTTACTAAGCGTTTGGTGGCTAAGTCCCGCTTTGCGAGGCTCGCAGGCAATGAGCTTATCGCCTTTGTGCTGTGAGTTTTACTGGCTTAACGCCTCGCTATGTGAGGCTCGCAGGCGACGAACCTCTTCGGCGCTCCTTGCCTAAGTGCTCTGAGTTAATGGCTCGCCTTGCTTTGTGAGGCTTGCAAACGATGAACGCTATTGGCGATCATCGCCTAAGTCGTAAGCACCGTACAAAGCATGACGACGTCTCGTAGTTTAACAACTATTATATGTGGCTAGCGACTTGCCCGTCAAAAATGACGGGGAAATAAAATTGTAAGGCAGGTAATGCTGTTTTCCACAGACAGTAAGTGTTTTGGTCGTCTGAGATCCTTCGGCTCTCATTGCGAGCCTCTCGGTTGGTGTATTTTTTGTTATCAGGCGCTTTTGCGCTCATTGTAAGGTCCACGCTGATCTCCTTTTGGTGCTTATTGCAAGCCTCTCCCCTGCATTTGTGGAGGTGGAGGCTCACAAGCAGTTAAAAAACAGCCACATAAGCGGGAATCTATTTAGACCCCTTTTGGACTTAGGGGGTTAATTTTAGTCTCATGGGGCTCAGTATCGAGCTCCATGATTTATAGGGTTAATTAAGAGCTTATGGGGGTCTGTATTGACCCCCATGAGTGACGGGTTAATTAAGGGCTTGTGGGTGTCTGTATTGACCCCATGAGTGACAGGGTTAATTAATGGCTTATGGGGGTCTGTATTGACCCCCATGAGTGATGGGTTAAATAAGGGCTTGTGGGTGTCTGTATTGACCCCCAGGAGTTATAGGATTAATTAAGGGCTTATGGGGGTCTATATTGATCCCATGAGTGACAAGGTTAATTAGGGCTTATGGGTCTGTATTGACCCCCATTAGTGACAGGGTTAATTATTGGCTTATGGGGGTCTGTATTGACCCCCATGAGTGATATTGTAATTAAGGGCTTATGGGGGTCTGTATTGATTTCCATGAGTGACAGGGTTAATTAAGGGCTTATGGGGGTCTGTATTGATTTCCATGAATGACAGGGTTAATTAAGGGCTCATGGGGCTCTGTATAGAGCCCCATGAGTGATGGGGTTAATTTTAGGTGCCTAGTGGGGTACTTATAGTATACCTGCGGCAGGAGTTAATAATTTGTCCTTTAAGGACCCAAAAGGCAGGAAATTAGAATTTTTGAAATGCAGCGGGAGCCAGATCGATGCTGATTGGGGACCCATACTGCAAGGGGTTAATGTTGGGGGGCTGTGGGTGTCCCTATGGCCCCCTGCCGCAATGGTTTAATATGGGGACACTTTGGGGTCCTGATGGGGATCCCCAGCATAGAGGAGGGTTAATGTTAGGTGCCGGGGGGTACATACAGTTCCCCTGCGGCAGGGATTGGCTGATGGTGTGCCGCGGTCCCTTTAAGGACTTGCGGCAGGATATTTTAAAAAATTTAAATGCAGCGGGGGCCTGATCGATGCCGCAATGGGTTAATGTGGGGGGCTGCAGGTGTCCCTATGGACCCCTGCAGCAAGGAGTTGATATGGGGACACTTTTGGGGTCCCGATGGGGACCCCAGAATAGAGGAGTGTTAATGTTAGGTGCCGCGGGGGTACTTTATAGTACCTCCACTGCCGGGATTGGCTAGTGGTGTGGCGCGGGCCCTTTACATTTTAAATGCCACGGGGTCCTGATTGATGCCGATCGGGGACCCCTGCTGCAAGGGGTTAATGTGGGGAGGCTGCAGGGGTCTCCATAGGGTCCCCTGCAGCATGGGGTGCAACGATGCAGCACATATAGGCTTTAGGATCTCTTGCAGCACTTTTTTGTGCCCGTAGGGACTCTTCCGAGGTGCGAGGTTCACCTCATAGATTTATTGCTGCGTGTTACTATGTAGCTCTCCCTGAGCCTATTCTCTGACGTTTTTGGGTGTCATCTCGCAAACAGCAAAAAAATGTCTTTTGCGAGGACCGAGGGAACTATGAGGGCTAATTTAATGAGGCTGATAGAATGGAAAAACAAAATATAAAATTACAACCTGTCATTTTAAACTTCCCTTTGCAGGTTGTAACAAAAAACGTGCTGCTGGGAGTGTGAATCTTTTCTCCTATGGGGGAAGTCACAAATACGAAATATAGTATAACGCATGAGAGTAAAAAGAAAGAATGGAACAAATTTATGTTATTTGTCTACTGACATTTAAGAAGTAAGTGATGCACAAATTGTATATGAAAATTAATTTGCAGAGGATTATATTAAATAAAACTAGCTAAAACATTTACATAAAGTTAAAAACAATGGCAATTTTAACGTGACCAAATTACTTCACATTATTTAATACTAGCGAATTGCCCGTCAAAAAATGACGGCAATGAAATTGTAAGGTAGCTAATGCTGTTTAGTGTGTAATAATGAAATATATAATACATTAATAAATGAATATACTTTACCTATTTTAAAGCATTGTGTGGAAGAGCTGTGAATGTGTTTTGATGTTGCTGCAGCATTAGTGGTGTGGATCTGCTGTGTAAGCGTGCTGAATGTGGGCAGTGTAACACTGTGCGTGCGCGAGACCAAACCGTTAGCGTAGTCGTGTACTTCCGCATTGGCGTAAAATGGCGAGTAATGTGTGGTATACGTCTGTATCGGAATATCCGTAGGTGTTTTGTGGTGTTTTGCAAATTTCTTGTGGTGTTTTGCGAGTTTAGAGTGCTGTAGCCTCGTTTTCGTTTTGTTCGGCGGCCATTTTTTCTCTCGCTTCGATTTTTTTTTAGTCTCTAAACTGTTTTGTTTCGAGTAAAATCGAGGTGTAAGTTGTATTTTTGAGGTCCTGGGTGCTCCCTCTTGGTGTAGGTAAGTTTTTTATGTATGTGCTGTGTGTATGTATTGTGTTTTACATTTTGTAATGTTCGCGAGTTGCGTCCGAGTGTTGCGAGGCCGTAATGTGTGTGAACGTGTGTCGTATGTTGTTTGCGAGTGTCGTAATGTGTGTGTCGTGCTGTTTGGTTTGCGACGTAAAGTTTGCGAGGGTCGCAGTTGCTGGCATGGAACGCCTTCGGCGCTCCATGCCAGCAACTGCGGCCCTCGCTTTGCGAGGTCCTTAGGTGCTGGCATGGAGCGCCTACGGCGCTCCATGCCAGCAACTGAGACCCTCGGCCACTGCCCTCGCTACGCGAGGGCCGCAGCTCGCTACGCGAGCCCGCAGCGTTAGCAACAACTCGTACGCTCACAACTATATATGTGATTTGAGAGAACACTTATTCTTGACATATGCAGCTGGAGAATAGCGGTGTATGTTCATCACAGCACATACTAGGAAGTAAATATTAAAATAATCATTGGAATGTGCTGCAGTAGCCTACAAATCCAGCCCCTCTCATCCTCCCACATTGCAGTGTTGATGCTCTTGATGCTCCCATTGAGATTGTACAGTGATAGCTAGCTCTATAGAAAAAAGCTGTGGTCATGGCAAGGAAAGGATTAGATAAAACTATAAATATAGGGGCATACAAGACCCCCCATGAAGAACTCCACCCGCCTGCTTCCAATATAGATGTATCTCCCTCCTTGCTACGACTGAGGCAGCTAACTTAAAAGAAAAATAAAACACTTGCAGAGTGTTTTAGATCTTTATTTGTAATGGTGTTGGAATTTAATAAAAAGTAACAGAATATGGCTTTGGTTTTGTCATTTAACTCATAACTGTTCCTTCCCTCAATATCGTTGCCATTTATATCTAGAACGTGCCTACCAGTTGTCCACCTTTGACAGTTTTTCATGTACCTCTATACGGTGCCTGTCAACTATCTGCCCCGCCTGTAACCACTGTGTCTATATGCTTGATTACATCTTCATGGCAGACCATTATTAAAGTGTTTCTTTGCATGTCATCGTCTTTATAAACAAGTGCTTAGAAACCCTGTTTTTTTACTCACTGAAACCTTCCAAATAGTCCCTACAAAGGACTACTCCCATAACTGGACCCATAACCTTACAAAGATCTGCTGCTCAGTACCTGCACTGGGGACAAAAGCCACATAAAATGTTGATGTTGGGACGGGGTTATGATAGAATTGCTTGCACTATATCCTAATACTTGGGAATGATCATAAAAAGGCCTGATGAATAACTAGATTATAGATTTCTCACTGTTCCCTCATCCCATGCATTTCCTACTCCTACCATTTTGGTGATTTCTGTTATCATTGTGATTTAAAAAGGATATGGATATATTTATATCACCAGGGCACAGTATAGGCATCAAAATGTATCTAATTAAAAACTAGCTGTAGGATTTTGTTTCTGATTACTTTTGCTATGTTAGACTAATTTTTTTAAAACAATTTCTGTATCCATTGTGCAGTAGCCTTTTAACTCTCATAATTACTCAAGATCATGCTATATGTTTATGTAACATATGCTTGATGCCCTCCCATAGAAAAATACAAATAATATGGCCCACCATAAAATGCGTTTAAGAAACAAGGGCCATATTAAATTCCAGCCTTGTAAGTCCAACGTGTAGCACAAAAGGGCTGCGTGCTTGAAATTTGTCCGTTTTACGTCGCTATTAAATTAAAAGTGCTGCGAGCTACGAGCGAGACACACTATTTTGTAAACCAGTTCTCGGCCGTCGGGGTTGCGTGCTCGAACGCAAACAATTAAGCAATCACATAGTTTTGGGTTCAGAGGGAGCCAATTGAAAAAGAGATTGTTAGCTTTACGTCACTGGAAGGAGATTTCAAAGTCCTACTAGCTTCAATAACAGTTTGCCATCGGACCCACAGTCAAGTTGTAATGCAATATTAATAAAGCCGTAAATATGATATTCTATTACAGGTGAGTTACACTATATGTCTGAACATATTTATTGATATAACACAAAATATTAACATGAAATAAAGTATTTTTCTGGGCTTGAGAATGTTGTGCCATTAATTCTAAGACCTAAAATCACTTTCCCTTATAAAAAAAAATGTACAGTAGAGTGTTGTTACTTACGTGTGCTCACACGTTGGCCTTTGGGCTCCATTGGTGTGTTATGTGCTTGCTCACGAGTGACCACGTTGCAATTTAATAGCTGAATTGAACAAGTAGCGGTTACGGGCTCGTCGGATCAAAGATTTATGTGCGCAAAGATCAACGTTGCTCAGCGCATAGCCTATTCTCGACCATACTGCATGTTAACACGCAAAGTCCGCTGCGAGCAACGTTACAGGCCTAATTTAATACCATGTAACCTGTAAATCTGGAGTTAAGAGCTACGTTTTACAACGTAGCCACAATTTAATGAGGCTGTATATAGCTTGGTGTATGTATGAGTAGTTGTGTTGTAAAGATGGCTGTTATGGGGAAATGTCTGTGATTTGCTCAAACAGCACAGAGAGTAATATGCATGCGCATCTATCCATCTTTGCCTCTAGCTCTCACATCTGTATGTTACTACAAAGAAATCCCCTTCAACAGGGCCGTATCTACCTTTTTGGAGCCCTTAGGCAGTGAAGTGGAGGCTCCCCTCCACGGAGCCATTTTTGCCTTTTCTGTACGTGTAAGTTCCCTTTCCTGTTCTAACTATCTTGTTCTAGGTGATTACCCCCTAGTAGCTAGTCTGTGAACTGAAACATTTAATTTTTTTAAGCCAGGAACTATTTTTTAAAAAAAATTGGCGCCCCTCACAGGAAAGCGCCCCTGGGCGGCTGCCTAGTTGGCCTAATGGGTAATCCAAACATGCCCTTTGGCCTGCCGGTGAGGGTAATATTTTAAACAGATGATGTCAGTGCCACTCTCAACCTCAAGCTGCTCAATCATGTCAATCCAGTAGTATATGCTGCCCAGTTGGTTATACTGGGTCAAGTCTGCATTGTCTTTGCTACTGCACATGGCAGGGATTCTTCACAGGCTGTATACAATATCTATATGCAGTCCAGGAGGCTGGGAAACCAAGGGTATCTCTGTAACCAAACACAGGTTATCTCTGTACTGCTAAGCCTCCAAGCTGCAATCTGCCTAGGCAAATTTGAGATGGAACTCCTGACCACCACTTCCTTTACAATCTCAAAGGTAATGGACCAACAAATACTCCAATACCTTTACAGCATTGTTCAATCAAAGTTTACTAGAGGTTGGCCACAAAGCTAACCCATATGAAGTTTCCATCAATAGCATCAGTACACTGAAACCCGCAGAGGAGAGGACCTAGCAATTTGGATCCATTCATTGGCTGTTCCAGCTGGTCCCCCTCTGCACAAGCAACTACTAAATCTAAAATTACAAATGCAGCCTAAATTATGTCTGTTAGGATGAAGAAAAATTAAGAAAAACATTTAAAGGTTAATACTAGAAAGAAATTGTGCAGTCTTAGACTTATTACCTGCAACTGGAGGGAAAATACAGCACCCCCAGTATAATCTCTAATTCATTAAAATTAATATACTTCAAGCATGGAATACCTATGTAGCAGATACGTCAGAAGAATTTTAATCTGTCTGAAAAGACTGGATTTTAAAAATAAATTTGCATTAATTACAGTTATAATTAACAAATGGACATGCAAAAAGTCCACAAGCAGACACCGTATATCTCTCTCTTGGTCCTCTGTCCCATTGTAAAATATTAAAGCCAGCAGACCAAAAAAAATCTTTTTTTTTTACTGTACAATAAATGTTTGTCATTCAATAAATAAAAGTGGCTGCAGAGACATACCCCTAATATACCCTTCTCCCCGAGGGTAATTTACCAACAGCCCTGATAACAAATATATGTTATCCCCTAAATACTGAAGTACTGGTTTCTACTGGTGGGCTCCAACAGGCTGGTGTGGAAGCCTGGAGGTAGTTCACAGAGTCTAACTAGCAGCTCTCCAGTGATAGTCAGTCTGTTCTCTGTTCCATCACAAAAAGTTTGACCTATTTTCAGAAATTTGACATTAAACTTAGCTGGAACACCTCATTTAGGTTGGAGCACTTCTGAGCAGGCTTTTTGCTGCTGCCTGTTTAGTGCACAGTTTTAATGACAAAACCTTGGGAAATATGTCTCACTTCCTGTTACAACTTGGAGATGGAAAAAAAAAACAGAAATTTTCAGTGTAAGTTTTAGATGTTTTTTTTATTCACAATAAATTGAAAATGTATTTGTACCGACATTTGTTACTTAAAAGTTATGAAAGTTGACCATTACTGAGCCCATTTAAAGGTCATGGAAAATCTTTACATATAGTTTTACAGATAGTTGAATGTGTGACTGTGAGGGCTATTATGTTGTAGATACACTTGTAAGTGTATGCTAATAGATCCCAGGACCTGCAACTCGATACAGATTTTGATAGCAGATACGAGCCATTTACCTAAAGAGCATTAATGTAATGAGTCTTCAAGAAAGCCTTACATACATCCCAAGGGCCTCATTCAATTGCGATTTGGCCAATTGAATAGGGCTCTAAATAAGCACGTAGCATATTTTTTTAAAGAAGTTTTTAGTTAGTGAAAACCTTGCTTTTGGATAGATGTTTACTAACTAAAAACTTCTTAAAAAAATATATGTTATGTGCTTATTTAGAGCCCTATTCAATTGGCCAAATTGCAATTGAATGAGGGCCCAAGTATTTGGGAAGTTAGAACTGTAGATGACAGCTTGGTCATCTGGACTCCGCAGTGATATATATAACATTATGTCTTGGCACATACTATAATTTTATGATTACCGTATTTTTCGCTGTATAAGACGCACTTTTTCTTCCTCAAAACTGGGGGGGGGGGGGGGAGTTGGTGCGTCTTATATGACAAATAAACATTTTGCCTGCATTAAAACTGCCCCTAACTTTGTGTGGTGCTTGCTCGCAGTCCTCTTTTTATGCTGTGTGTGCTGTAGGCTGGATTTGTGGTATGTACTGCGGGCTGTAGAGACTTCTCTGACCCTCTTTGCACGGCCAGGCTGTGTGTGTTCAGGCTTCCCTCTCCCTCCTATAGCGCGCCTTGTCCCCCCCTCCCGACAGTCTAACCACGTGCTGCCCGGGCACCATGTCAACGCTCTGCTGAGTTTACCGGTACCTTTTCCTCCATTACCGTTACCTCTGTGATCAGGATGGCCGCGTATAGCGGTGGTTTCTTGAATTAGGAACAGATACATTCTTGTAGTACAGCAAACAGGTTTATTATGAAACAAAAACAAGGGGTAGCAGTAACTCTGCTTAAAATAAAGCAAATAAACATCTACGTAAACAGGCTGACTAACATGCAGGAACACCCTGACTATACCCGGACATCTGCTCTGCGCCGGAGAAATTATAACTTAAACGTCTCTGTGAGGTGGGAGAGTGACACCTTGTGGCCAGGATACAAATAGTCCCTTCGACTTGTGAGAGTGCCACCTTGTGGCCAGGATACAAATAGTCTCTTCGACTTGGGGATTATGTTGCCACCTTCAGCAACCTCTGAGACACAGCTCCTCTATGGGACACAGGCTCCCCTCTGGGTCACAGCTCCTCTCTGGGACACAGCTCCTCTCTGGGACACAGCTCCTCTCTGGGACACAGTCGCGGATGAAGCATAGGGCCCGTCCTTCTCTCCCGTATGCTTCACCCCAGGGACCCTTGCATAACACAACACTAACTTGTAATAACTTCCGTCTTCTAAACTCCGCTTCTTCCCTGGGGCATAATACGTCTGGGTACTTTCATTCAACGGCCTGCCAGCTACACACGTGCTTAGGCCTTTAGGGCAACTCTGCCTGGGAATCCTCACTCATCCCTTCACTTACTTGGCGTCCTGAGGCTGTCTTCCCTCTTCCATCTCACAACGTCCTGCGACTGCAAACGGCTCACTCTTGTTGCTGTACTCCCAGCCACAGTAAATCAGGTAACTCTTACAGGCTTGCTTCCCAAACACACTGTAATTCCACACAGGATCAGCCTCCACTCTGGGGCTTGCTTCTGGCAGCATCAGGACCTGCTCAGAGCCTAGCCAGCCACACCCCCTTTCCATGTCTGCTTTCCAGGCTTTTAAAGGGAAGTTGCACCAATTAGGAGTTCTTCAGAAGTTTTAACTCCGTCACTTCTGTCAAGAACTCCATACTCCACTTGCTTGTATAACTTCTAAGGGGCAAACGATCACACCGCCTTTTAAAAATGTCTAAGCAGAAGAGACTGGCATATACAGTTGCTTTCAAGCTGGATGTAATCAAATTTGCTAAGGAACATGGAAACAGAGCAGCGAAGAGACACTTCGGGCCACCTCCAAATGACAAAATGATAAGAGAGTGGAAGAAACAGGAGGATCAGTTCCAAAAGTTGGATAAAAGCAAGCACACCTTACGTGGACCAACTGCAAAGTGGCCAGAGTTAGAGGTAGAAGGGAAGGAGTGGATCACACGTCACGAGCAAAATTGACTTTCTGTCTCAACAAAAATGATAATCTATGAGGCCAAACGCATTGCTGTGGAGAAAGGCATTCAGGATTTCACCGGATCACCATCATGGTGCTATAGATTTATGAAGAGATCTGGCCTTTCTAGGCACAAAAAATGCCAAAGGAATACAAATAAAAGATTCTGTCTTTTCATAAGTTTGTTATTGATGCGAGGAGGAAGAATAACTTTGCAATTAGCCAGATTGGGAACATGGATGAAGTCCCGCTAATGTTTGATGTGCCATCTAACAGAACCGTAGATAACAAAGGAGCCGTGAAGGAGGACATTGTTGTAAAATCCTTCAAGAAGTGTGGCATAAGTAATGCTTTGAATGGAACAGAAGACGACGTCTTATTTGACACCAGTGGGGAAGAAAGTGATGACAATGACTGCGTGGATCTGTCCTTCCTCATTTCTGATAGCAGTAAAGAAGAGGAATTCTTGGGGTTCGAATAAAAACATTACAGCCTTATTTTTGTTACTTTCACTGTTTACTGACTTTACTGACTGTTAATGAGAGTAAAGATAGTTCTTAATATGTTACATGGTTGACATAAAATTGTTCTTAAACTGCTGTTAACTTTATACAGTTGATATAAAATAGTTTACTACAGTATCTGGTTCAGAATCTTTTTTTTTTCTAGATTTTCCTCCTTTAAAATTGGGTGCGTCATATTCCGGAGCGTCTTATACAGCGAAAAATACGGTAATTGTTTTAGAGCTGCCCTTTGTTTTGATCATATTAATTACAGTTTCACAGACGAAGGGCTTTCTCTGGTAATTACCTAAAAAGATCTCCCAGTCTATAAGCAGTGTTAGCTATCCATTATGCCCTATTTAAACGATCACAAATATAGTTGTCGTACTGCGAGTTGTCGTCATGCCTTGTGGGGTGTAGCATAGTGTCCCGCAACTACGACCCTCCTGAAGCTAGGGACGCAGTTGCGGAGGTGGAGGCCCGCGGGACTGAGCTGCAATGAGCGCAGAAGGCACTCATTGCAGGGGTGTTTAGCGCCATTGGCGCTCATCCCGAGGGACTTAGCTGCAATAAGCAACAAAGGCCCCTAGGGCGCAGCACTCTCTCTCTCCTCACCACTCTCTCTCTCCTCCAGAAGAGAGACACAGGGGAGGGAGAAGGGGGAAAGACAAAGGGGAGGGAGGAGGGGGAAGAGACACAGGGGAGGGAGGAAGTGGTAGAGACACAGGAGAGGGAGGAGAGGGGGAAAGAGACACAGGGGGAGGGAGAGGGGAGAAGAGACACAGGGGAGGGAGAGGGGAGAAAATACAGAGGGGAGGGATAAGGGGAAGAGGGGGGAAGAGATACAGGGGAGGGAGATGGGGATAGAGACACAGGGGAGAGAGGGGGGAAAGAGACACAGTGGAGGGAGAGGAAGTAGAGGGGGGTATAGACTCGCAATAAGAGCCAAAGGTGCTCAATACGGCCATGCCCTTCAACCTGCCAGTGAGGGAAAGATTTTAAACGGATGATGGCCGTGCCACTCTCAACCTGCTCAATCATGTCAATCCAGTAGTATGTGCTGCCCTAGGAAGAAGCACTCTCTCTATCTCCTCACCTCGGGGGGGGGGGGGGAGAGAGATACAGAGGAGGGGGAGAGACACAGTGGAGGGAGAAGGGGGCGATAGACACAGGGGAGGGAGGAAGGGGGAAGAGAGACCGGGAGGGAGGAGAGAGGGGAAGAGACATTCACATTACCCCCTTTAGGTATCCCCTTTTTCCCCAACACAAGACTCTTGCCCTCAAGGGACTCACCCACACCACACCCATGATATTATGTCTTGTACATTTCTGATTGTGCTCTGTGTATGAAATAAAGCTTTGTTATACTGTTCTCATTGTTACAGTGTGTTTTTAATGATTGGGGTTTTGGGACATCCACAGAATCCTATATCTGTAAACTAATGAGCCCTAGTTACTATGCAATAGATTAATACATATCATAATAATAATATTGTTAATAATAATAATAATAATATAAGTTATCATATAATAATATATATTATATATCATAATAAAGGGTGAATACACATGCAAAGTCCAATTTGTGATGCCGTGGAGTATCAGCATTCCCCTGAAGGAATGTGACAGGTGATCATGTGAATTGATAAATAGCAAAACACTTAACGGGGGGTAACTAAATGATAATGGGTATACATCTTGGCACATGGCCACCAGCAATGCCTTGGGACTTTCCAGGATGGGTGTAGCGGAGATTATCCCTGATAGAGGTGAGTTGGCTGTTGCTCCACCTGCCCCCGCACAGCCTCCATGTGTGTTTGCGGCCCTTCCTGATGGGTTAAAGTAGATTTGTTTGGTGTATGTTCCTCTGGTCCCCTTCTGGATTGGTAACTTATGGTGGTGAAGGGGATTGTGTACCTTAATGAAGCTCTGAGCTATAAAATGTAGGGCCACTGTAGGTGGGCAGGTCATAGCAGAGCTTAGACAAATTGCGGTCCACTGGAGAAGGAAGTGGCAATCCACTCCAGTTTCTTTTGCATGCAAACCTTGTGGAAAAGCACAGGCAGAGACATAGCTAAGTGTACTGCAGTCCATAGGGTCACAACTGAGAGACTGAACAACCAAATCTAAAATGTTCCCCTGGTACTTGATATCTGCTATGTGGCTGTGTTATTTGGCCACTATTTGTTGTCCCAATGTAGATGTGATGAGTGAGATGTATATGAGATGATCTTTGTATTTTTAGGGTCCACATTAGAGCCTCTGAGTGAGAACGGGTTTATATGGCAGCCATTTTCATGTATTTGTGTTGCAATTGAATCAGGTAGTGTGTCCTTAATAGCTTTCAGCATCTTGCAGCATGACTTTTCATATTGGCATATGTATGACCATTACAGCCTATGAACATTTTTTTTTAACTATTTGATAATTGGGAATTGTTGTGCATGTCATTGTAATGCCTTCCATTGCTTTCCCCATATTTTAAAGTGCATTGGTGTCTTTATATTGTAATTTGCAATGTTACAAACTAGTCTGTAAACCCTTTGCGGGTCGGTTTTGAACCAGAGAGATTTGGGTCGACATTTGCCATTTGTGGGCTTGACTGCGTTTGCGGTCTTGAGGGATTTTAGCAATTGAATAGCGATTCGCGTTTTTAGCGAGTGTAACTCTTGCTAGCGTGAAAGATCCAAGGCTTTGATGGGCTGTAAGTTCCTGGTTTAATAACTGCAAGGATTTCAAGCCAGTAACACGTAGAACTTTTGCGACACGCAAAAAAACACCAATTGAATAGCTAAATAACCATCTCCATTACGGGCTACTGTAAGTTACAATCGCTCAATTGAATGAGGCTCAAAGGATCCAGTTTCTCAGAGACTTATCAGTAATTAATGCAAATTATCCCTCATTAACAAACTATATGAATCTTGGGTTGTGAGTCTGACAGCTCAAAATGGGAAACTACAGTGTTAGTTTACTGCAGAAAAAAAGGCAATACCATTTTAGTGATAAAGCATTTGAAATTACCTATAGATTTAAATTATGCCATATTTGGTACCTCCGCTGTGTTACTTTTAAATATCCATGCACACTGTGACCCCTTAAATATATAGGGCCTCATTCAATTGAATGTGGCCTATTGAATGGGGCTCTATATAAGCACAGAGCATATTATTTTTTACAGAAGTGTTTAGTTAGTGAAGACCTTGCTTTTGGATAGAAGTTCAAAAACTAAAAACTTCTGTAAAAAAATATTCTCTGTGCTTATATAGAGTCCTATTCAATTGACCAAATTGCAGTTGAATGAGGCCCATACTCTGGTATGAACAACTAATCCGCATATTGCAGATCTGAGAAGATCCTAAAAGGTTGAACTTGATGGACTAAAAGCCTTTTTTCAATCTTAATTACTATGGGCCACATTCAATTCGGGTCGTAACTCGATCGCAAGTAGCCGATTTCCTGGGATTGAGTTGCGTGCTCACATTGCTCTACTTTTACTCTGCTATTCAATTAGCCAGACCTGCAAGTTAGGTGCCCGTCACGAGAATCAGAAACCATGCTCTTGACAGTAGCATTTGTGGGCTTAAACATGATCGCGGACGCAAGTCCGTAACTCATGGTTCAAGCCCGAAAAATCGTAGCACTTTATAAGCAAATATAATATCAATACGGTACTATAAATGATGGGGAACACAATGGGTGACATTAGAATTAAAAGCACAACATTCTACAGCTCGCACATCGCCAAAATATAATACTTTATTCCATGTTTAATTTCCGTCCCGAGTCCTACAGGCTTGAATGACCTCCAAGCCCGTAACTCGTTATTCAAGCCCATAGGAAATATGAAATATGGAGGTTGGATTCCAAAGTCCTACATGCTTGGAGGATGAAGCCCGTAGCCCTTTGGATGGAAATTAAACATGCAATGCAATGGATCGCAGCTCGTAACAAGTAACCTGATCGGAGTCCGCAAACGGAAGGCATTTGAATAGCTAAGTAACTTGCGATCTCCATTTGTGGGCCCAGATCTCTAAAAAGTAGCAAGTGAATGAGGCTCTATGTAACTATGTAACTATTAACAAGTATATATACATTTTAAAAAGCTCTATTTGATATATGTATTGTGGCAACAACCTTATAGATCTTGAAGATTTGGGTTTGGGAGGCTCATGACCTAGTTTATACTAAAGCATGCTAACAGCAAATGCTGAGCTTATCTGTGTCTGTACTGGGGGAATTTCAACTAAATTATGTGTGTGCTGGGATGCTGAATGTAAATCAATTAATATACATTTTTGGTGATGTGTCAGTATGTGATGGGAAGACTATATATGCCAATATGTATGTGTAACAATTTCTATGCTGGTGTGTGTGGTCTAAAGAGCCTAGAATTGTGTGACTGAGTATTAGGGTATTTACACTAGTGATGTAAATAAAAATATGGAATAATTGTATGTGTGCAATTCTTACATTTAACCAGTAGAGTTCACCCTTTCCCACAAAAACTAATTGAGCAAAAAAAAACATTTAGTCATGGCTTGATATTCAAAGCTGCAGCCTACAAGCTCAGTGTTAACCATGCTGATATATTAAATCCGTTAAATCCTCTAGATTATCATTATAAAGGAAATTTATAGGTTAGATATTGTTAAAGAACACAGAATATACAGTGCCTCATAAACTGCAGTGTGTGGCAGTCAAAATAAACTGTATAAACAGCATCAGTAATGTCTGATTTAAGTCATATTAAGCGGCGATATAACTCACTGGGGCTTTTTATATTGGGTGCAAGAAAATAATTAGAATTTCAGGGAAATATATTTTGCATCTGAAGCAATTTCCTCCTATTGTGCTTGATACTTTTTGTCCTCACATTTCTGCTGAAATGAAAAAAATATATATATAAAATACTAAATAAGCATTTTTCCAGTTTTTATCTAAATATCTGTGAAAGCAACAATGAAATCAGAATACATAATGAATTTAAACTATAATTTTATTGTCACAGGCAAATGTAACAAACGACAGTCAATGAAACAGAAGCTAGGTGTATATATAAATTATGAACATAATGATCAGGGATTATTATTATATTTATTTGCAGAGTGTAAGCAGATTTTGTAGCGCTAGGATGCAAAAAGCACATAGATTCGAAGACAAGAAAAATGAGACAGTAAATGATACAAAGACATTGGAAGAGGAGGCTATAAAAGCCCTGAGATTTTGCAATCTAAGATGTATTAGAGGTGGTAGAGGCATGAAGTGAGTGGACTACTTGATGGATAGATGTTTTAGGGATGGAGAGGTTTGAGAACCAGAATAGATAGTATTACTAGAGGTTAGTAGTGAAGTTAAGGTAAGTGATATGCTTCTTGTTTTCAGAGAAGGTTTGAACTTAATGAAGGAAGTTAAGGAATTCTAGTGAGTGAGTTCTACTCTTGAGAAGCTCTGCAAGCAATCATGGGAGGAGGTAATTGTGGGGGATGAGAGGCACACATCACGGTCAGAGAGAAACGGGCTGTTTGGGGTGTATCTGGATACAAAAGTTTAGCTGTAGGAAAGTATTGAGATCTTTGTAAGTAGGCTTAGGATTTTGAACACTTGTTCCTGAGTGGGTCTCTCTGCTGCAGAACCAGTATCCTGTCCGTCATGTACCCATACCAGCCTTCCAAGCTGTCTGTTACTTCATCACACAAATTATAGCTCAAACTAGAAATGTATTTACCTCTCATTCTTACTCAGGATATCAATCATATAATTTAATGTCAGAAATGCCAAATATAAAGTAAGATGGTCAGGCTGGGACACAGGGATTTTTCTTTAAATATGAAATTGGCCCTTCAATTTGGGGGCTGGAAGAACCAAAAGGGTTTTAGCTTAAAATATGGATGTAATTTCCTTCCAAATAGAGATACTGTATATACTCGAGTATAAGCCGAGTTTTTTCAGCCCTTTTTTTAAGGCTAAAAAGGGCCCCCTCGGCTTTTACTCAAGTCACTCTCCCCCTGTGTCTCTCTAACCACCCACCCCCCGTGTCTCTCTAACCCCCCCCCCCGTGTCTCTCTAACCCCCGTGTCTCTCTAACCCCCCCGTGTCTCTTTCCCTCCCCCTCCTCATCCTCAACCCCCCCTCCTCATTCTAAATCCCCCCTCACTTTACCCCTCTAAATACCTCCCCCTCTCCCTTTCCCCTCACTTACCTCCATCTGCAGCTTCTGCTCCGGCCCCCGCTCCTTCCGGGATCTTGACCCGGCCAAGAGGGGGGTTGAGGAGGGAAGTTGAGGATGAGGAGGGAGGATGAGGAGGGGGTTGAGGAGGGAGGTTGAGAATGAGGAGGGGGGTTGAGGAGGGTGATAAGGGAGGGGGGAAGAGACACAGTGAAGGGAGAGGGGGAAGAGACACAGGGAAGGGAGAGGGGTGAGGAGACACAGGGGAGGGAGAGGGGAGAAGAGACACAGGGGAGAGAGAGGGGGGACACAAGAAAAGGGCACACAAGAGGGGGACACAGAGGGCACAAGAGGGACACAGGGGGCAGCACATTTCGCACCCTCGGCTTATACTCGAGTCACTCATTTTTCCCAGTATTTTGAGGTAAAATAGGTGCCTCGGCTCATACTCGGATCGGCTTATACTCGAGTATATACGGTAGATGGAATCATGCTGATGGCTCCTACCATGTTGCAGGAAGTTTGATCCATCATGTAGCTTGAAAAAAACACTGATTCAAAGAAGGGTATCACCTATGGATCTCATATGTACAACCCAATACAATTTACACTTGTTGCTTTATGAGTAAAGGCTATGAATAATAATGATATTTCAGTATCTCACACAGCTTCTTTTGACCCTCCCTAGTGGTGTGAATGTGCACTGCAGCTCGTGGTTTTACTGTGGTGCTATGGTGTTACTTGGCCTCCATTTACTGCACAGATTGATTGTATGCTTGATATGGAAGTTCATGGCCTTCAGCACATAATTAAGAGAGCTGAACTCTGGACAGTATGTCATAAAACCTTTGGTCCAAAAGAAACAAAAAATATTTCTGGATAATTAAATATTACCATGTCTGCAATATAAGTGTATATATAAAACAATTACAATTTCAAAGAGAAAAATTAAATTTAAGCAGTTCTAGCTGACAATAAATAAAAAGCTATAATGTGTAATAATGAAAGGTGAGCTTTATATGTTGTAATCTGGAAGCCACATTTAGCTTCTGATTGTTGTAGTGGATACAAATTCTGTCTCAAAGTTGAGATGTCTATGGGCCTCATTAAATTCCAGCCTCGTAAGTCCAACATGTAGCACGTAAGGGCTGCGTGCTTGAAATATGGCCATTTTACGCCGCTATTAAATTTGAAGTGCTGCGAGCTACGAGCGAGAGACGATATGTCATAAACCAATTCTCAGCCGTCGGAGTTGCGTGATGGAACGCAAACAATTAAGTAATCACGTAGTTACGGGTTCAGATGGACCCAATGGAAAAAGAGATCGTTAGCGTTACGTCACTGAAAAAGGGGAAGGTAGATTTCAAAGTCCTACATGCTTCAATTACAGTTTGTGATCAGACCCGCAGGCCAGATATAATGCTATATTAATAAAGAAGTAAATATGATATTCTATTACATGCGAGTTACAGCATATGTATTAACACATTGATTGCAGGGATCGGTATGACACAAAATATAAACATAAAATAAAGTATTTTTCACGGCTGATTTGCGGGCTTGAGAATGTCGTGCTATTAATTCTAAGACCTAACATTAGTTTCCCTTTTAATAACTGTACAGTAATGTGTGTTTATTTGATTAACAAGTGCTACGTATTGGACTTTACCCCCCTTGCGGGTGCTCTCCAGCACACATTGGCTTTTGGGCTCCATTTGCTGGTTACGTGCTTGCTCGCGAGTGATCACGTTGCAATTTAATAGCTGAATTGAAAACGTTCAACGGCTCGTTGGATCAAAGGATTTAGGTGTGTGAAGTTCAGTGTTGCTCAGCACGTAGCCTATTCTCGGCCGTCCTGCGTGTTAACATGTAAAGTCCGCATCAAGCAACGTTACAGGGCTAATTTAATACCTGCAACACGTAAATTTGGAGTTACGGGCTACGTTTTAAAATATAGCCCCAATTTAATGAGGCTGATTATCGGCATGACTATATTGTTTCAACAAATTAAATATTATGTTTAAAAATTGAAATCAGCAAATATTTGTTATGCTATGTGTTAAATAGATAAGGAAGCTTACAATTGAATAAATGGGTTGTGGAATTAAATACAGTTATACATTTGGATAAAAGAAAAAAATACAAATAAAGTTAAATGACTTATTTTATTAAACAATATCGAAAGTAAGTGATAACAATGTATATAATAGGAAATGTAAACTTTCCTAGTTAATCACCAGTTAAAATCTACAATATGGTTAATAGCAAAGGGTACTTTTTAGATGAGGCCATCTGCCGAGCTTTTGATTGTTGCCAAGGTCCAGGTTTCTGTCTAGAAGTTGTTATATCAGTTGTTTGTTAGAACTTATGGTAAAAACAAAATGGCAGAACATTTCTGGGTAAGTTGAAAAATTCTGTTTAAGAAATATAAATTTGCTAGGTAGAAAAGAACCTTATAAGTGAATCGAGTTATAAATAAAAAGTCAATGTATGATATTTAAAGATAACAGCTTATGTAACAGGAAATGATCTAGGTAGCTTAAAACTGGAAAAAGAATGATGACCTTTAAATAGTTCTAGTAATGAAAAAAGAAAATAAACTTAAATACATTTACTGATATGGATACATTGAAAAGTGTATTAGAACCTTGTGATGACACAATAGAAAGAGATGAAATGTAGTGAAACAGTAGCGTTTCATAATAAACTGTTTATGTGCTGATAATGAATGATGATAGCTTAATGAGAATATTTGTAAATGAGTATAATGTCAATGAAAGTTAAATAACAAAATTAAGGAAAATAATAAATACAGCTGACCTTATGATATCTGATGAAATTAAGTATGTGTCAAGAAACTGGTGGAGGAACAGCCTGTTATACTAAAGAGAGGCTGGAAAGTGGCTGCAGGTTCCTTGGGAGTCTTAAGACGTGTTGAACACCTTGTGCAGATGGGGCCTCATTCTATTATGGGCCGTAGGAGATGCGGGGCCGCAAGGACCGGCCGCAAGCTATTTGGCTATTCTATTCCCCTCAGGCCGGGGATTCCGGCAGGCTTGTGGCCGGCGCCTTGCTATCCCTTGCGGCCGCTCGCGCCGGAGGAAAGCCTTTGATCTAAAACGGCCGCAAGAGTTTCGGCCGCAAGAAAAGCCGGTTGCTATTCTATTACTCCGGGAACCCTCTCTGCAAGGCTAAAAGCGAGCCGCAGCTTACTTGCAGGAAAAAGGTCCCGCTAGCACCAATTAAGCACATTATAAAGCCAAAATAAAGCCATCCTGCACTCTGAGGAGACTATAAAGTGATTGTAGGTGTTAGCAAAAATAGCACAACATTCCCCTACACTCAAATCCTTAAAAAAAATATTTTTTAATTTATGTCAAAAATCCATGTAAAAAGTCCAGAGTGCTTGGAGCACCTCAGACCCGCCCACGCTGCGGCCGGAAAATAAACAGTTAATGTAAACTCGGATTTGGGCTGATGTGCAAGCTTGAGAGGGGGTTGCTATTAATCCTCATGTCCCCCAATATGATCCCTAGCATTTACAGAGCTGTACAGTGCCGTCTTGAATTTATTTTTGCGTTTTAAGATTTCTGAGCTTACAGCCGGTTGCAAGATATACGGCCGGCCGTAAGGGGAGATCCTTATGGGGCCGTATAATTGAATTGCAAGGTTACAGGAGCCCCGCAAGGAATCGCAGCTTTGCGACCGTTTTACGGCCGATAATAGAATGAGGCCATTGGTCTTTAAGTACCCTAATCCGAGTACAAACTCCTACATGCGTTATTTCCATAGCTCAATGCCCTTATTCTTTGCTTATACAAAACATGAACCAAAATATTTCTGATGTTATTCTGACATTTTGCTATAACTGTTATAACTAAGTTACCTAATTAATATATCCTTCTTAGTGTAATTATGATATATAATTTACACTTCACTTACTTCTAAGAAGCCCCTAGAATAAGAGATTATTTCCTTATGGAACCTCACCTTTATTTCTGTTTTCTCTCAAGCGCATGGGTGTAGATACTCAGGGTCAAGGTTGAGATATTCCTCTAGGTATTTTAGTGTGTGCAGGTTTGGGTTGTTTGACATTTGTACACTGTGAGCTACTATGACCTGCCCATCTTGGGTGACCTTCATGGGCGTATGAACTGGGGGGATGGGAGGTACAAATCCCCCCCCCCCCCAGATTTTAAGACAAGAAGTGTGTGTTAATATATATTTACATTATACCTACATTACCTCCCCTACATTGTAAGGGAGGTATGTACCATATCCCTGGTGTACAGAGGTTGGAGAGAGACTACAACATGCACCAGCATGCTGTGATCTCTCGCTCCCCTGCAGATCCCCCTTACTTCAAGTCCTTTTGGCTGAAAGCCGGGTCTCACGAGAGGGTGTCAGATCCTTCATCAGTAGATCCCTGTAGACAATCAAAGCCATTATATTAAGACCCTTCTGCCTACCTCACAACTTTGCCATGTGGTTTTCCTATAAAATAAGAATAAAACAGGAGTTTCCCTGGGTTGCCTTTTCTAGCTAAAGGGGCATGTGGAGCCCATTGACATTTCCTGCCTGCAGATCCAGTGGGTGGGGAGGAAAACACATTTATTAATTAAATTCATTCAACTAGTTATTCAAGATAACCAGGAATGTTTCAATAGTCACAATGGAAACCAGTAAAGTGTATGAACACTATCATTTAAAGAAAGAGATAAAAGTAAAGACAACTCTGAAAACTGGCACAATGTAATATAATGTGAATATTGCTAGAGGAGTTTTAAACAAGAAACTGATTATTGTTTAGACAAATACAGAAACAGAGATCTGAAAGACCGCTTTCCTCAGTGAATCCTTAATATTGCCTATTAAAACATAGCTTTTATTCACTCATTAAACATTCTCTGTACAGTAACAGATGGTTCCTTTTATAAAAAACGATAACCCTTTTTTTATTATAAAACTTATATACAAATATACAAAAATACACCTGCAAAAGGGCAACCAGTTCATTGATTGGGTATAAGTCGATGCTTCTAAGCTATACTTATTGCACCAAAGAATATATATGCATGTAGTGAATCTTGGTAGCAAAAAACGTAATCTTTTTAATAGGTTTCCCCTATCTTCTTCTAGGAATAGAGGGTCTGTCCAATCCACACAGGGAGTAGAGCCAAAGTACTAGGCACCATCATTAATATCTGTGGATCTAGTCCTTATAAACTCCATTCAAAAATTGGATAAACTATAGCTGTTTGGACCACACTGAGTCAGCGCTACAATACAATTTTTAAAGTGCCTCTGTCTGGCTAGTATCTATTCATATTATGCAGATTCCAGACTTGAGAAGACCCTATACATCCTATGCACCTAGTGGCTTGGAATCACATAAACCAACTCCCAACCATGTTACTGCCAGTTATACATGAAAAGAACACTAGCGTCTATTCAGCAGTTTATTAGTGTCTGCAGATTCCCGTCTAATTTTAATAATGGTAATAAATCCCTACACTGTGCTAACTATGTATACCAGTGATCTATGTGGAGTGTATTATGGAGCTCAGTTGGGAAGTACCACACCGACTACAACCATTGCTGCCGACCGGAGCCTCTGTCGCAGCTTTCTGATGTTACAGCCTAGGAAAACGCATTGCAATAAATAAAATTATATTTTAATCTTCCTGCAGCTTATGTAGACAGTGTAATTCTAAGTACTTGAGTTGTCCTGTCTTATAGCAGCCAATTATTGGCAACATTCTGCAACATGCTCCTTTAGCGGGTCTCTCACAGGCTAATGTGTTAAACTGTATTTCACAGTCTGTGTATTCATGAGCTGCTTGAGCTACAGAGGGCATACCCAAACATGTAAATATTGTATTATTTTAGGCAGAACAGAATGAGCTCTTAATCATTTCTTAATAAAATAAAGTACACAAAAGTAAATTCAGTGGATATAAAAAGTCTACACACACCTATTAAAATGTCAGGTTTCTGTGCTGTAAAAAAATGAGACAAAAATAAATCATTTCAGAACTTTTTCCACCTTTAATGTGACCTATAAACTGTACAACTCAATTGAAAAACAAACTGAAATCTTTTAGGTAAAGGGAAGAAAAAATATAAAAATAAAATAATATGGTTGCACACCCTTAAACTAATACTTTGTTGAAGCACCTTTTGATTTTATTATAGCACTCAGTCTTTTTGGGTATGAGTCTATCGGCATGGCACATTTTGACTTGGCAAGATTTGCCCACTCTTCTTTGCGAAAACACTCCAAATCTGTCAGATTGAGAGGGCATCTCCTATGCACAGCCCTCTTCAGATCACCCCACAGATTTTCAATCGGATTCAGGTCTGCGCTCTGGCTGGGCCATTCCAAAACTTTAATCTTCTTCTAGTGAGGCCATTGCTTTGTTGATTTGGATGTATGCTTTGGGTCGTTGTCATGCTGAAAGATGAAGTTCCTCTTCATGTTCAGCTTTCTAGCAGAAGCCTGAAGGTTTTGTGCCAATATTGACTGGTATTTGGAACTGTTCATAATTCCCTCTATCTTAACTAAGGCCCCAATTCCAGCTGAAGAAACACAGCCCCAAAGCATGATGCTGTCACCACCATGCTTCACTGTGGGTATGGTGTTCTTTTGGTGATGTGAAGTGTTGTTTTTGCGCCAAAAATATCTTTTGGAATTATGGCCAAAAAGTTCAACCTTGGTTTCATCTGACCATAACACCTTTTCCCACATGCTTTTGGGAGACTTCAGATGTGTTTTTGCAAAATGTAGCCTGGCTTGGATGTTTTTCTTCGTAAGAAAAGGCTTTTGTCTTGCCACTCTACCGCATAGCCCAGACATATGAAGAATACAGGAGATTGTTGTCACATGTACCACACAGCCAGTACTTGCCAGATATTCCTGCAGCTCCTTTAATGTGGCTGTAGGCCTCTTGGTAGCCTCCCAAACCAGTTTTCTTCTCGTCTTTTCATCAATTTTGGAGGGAGCTCCAGTTCTTGGTAATGTCACTGTTGTGCCATATTTTCTCCACTTGATGATGACTGTCTTCACTGTGTTCCATGGTATATCTAATGCCTTGGAAAATTATTTTGTACCCTTCTCCTGACTGATACCTTTTAACAATGAGATCCCTCTGATGCTTTGGGAGCTCTCTGTGGACCATGGCTTTTGCTGTTGGATGCGACTAAGAACATTTCAGGAAAGACCAACTAGAGCAGCTGAACTTTATTTGAGGTTAATCAGAAGCACTTTAAATGATGGCAGGTGTATGCTGAATCCTATTTAACATGATTTGGAATGTGATTGCTTAATTCTGAACACAGCTACATCCCCAGTTATAAGAGGGTGTGCAGACTTTTGCAACCACATTATTTTATTTTATTTTTTTCTTCCCTCCACCTATAAGATTTCAGTTTGTTTTTCAATTGAGTTGTACAGTTTATAGGTCACATTAAAGGTGGAAAAAGTTCTGAAATGATTTATCTTTGTCTCATTTTTTTACAGCACAGAAACCTGACATTTTAACAGGAGTGTGTAGACTTTTTATATCCACTGTAGCTACATAGTGTAGCAAGCTGCCATTCTCCTGTACTCTGCCCATTTTTTCATTCCAAATGCAGGAACCGGATTCTTAATACAGTATTTCTTCTAGTCACACAGAGGCACGCACTGATCACTTAGCAGTGCTTAATTGGGGGCTACAACCATCTGTGTGTGTGTGTCTTTTAAAAGCTGTGCTCACCTGCAGCTTCAATTAAACTCTTGTTCACGGCTTCAGAAATTATTCACTATTGTAGCACTGGCACCCATTGAAATGGGTTCCAAAATTATTTTTGTATTATGGAGGACTTAACTTTTTGTAAGGAACTTATGAGTGTGTGTGAAGATTTTTTTGAGTGTGTTGGGAATGGCTAGTAAGCTTTTTGAGTTTTTTGATTGATTGCTTTGATTTCATTATATACTTTGATTAAATTCCTTTTGTGTGAATTTGTCTTAAAGAAGGGTAATTGTTTTGAGCCAGGTTGTAATGTGAATGTTATCATTTAAAGCACACTAAAGCTTGGTAAATTGTGAGGCTTAGCATGTGTTTTAATGAGTCTAATGTACTTGCGCCCTATGCAGCCAAACCAATTAAACTAATCATTGTTAAACAAAAGCTAAAGTGTTGGTGAGTCGGGAAAACAGTAGGGAGAAACCAGGAAACCTTTGTACTTTGTACTAAGAAATATTTGATCAAATAGAAATAAACCTACACTTTTATATTAATAGAAAGCTGAGTCAAAAATCCTATTACACAAAGTGCTAAATTTTACTTTTTACTAAAGTAATTGCTATTGCTGAAGTTAGAGCTAAATGTAGCTTATGTCAAGCCACAAAACTAATTAGTGATTAGTGGAAACAACTACACTAATCCTATTTTGTGTCAGTAAAATATTAAAAAAGTACTATGAAATATTTGGAACCATTTAAAAGATATTTTATTTTCACCTACACAATCCTGCATTCCTATAAATCACACAGAAACAATTTCAGCATTTTTACACTCTTAGAGTTGCTTTGACCTTATGTCCTAGAAGCTGGTGACAGATTAGATTTAAAAGGTATTTGAAATGGAGTGTACTGAACGTTATAGGATTCGGTACTAAGATTTGGATTTAGAATGGGATTATGACTGCTACAAATCCATTGTGTGGGAAAATAATGCTGCTCTTTTATGTAGAGTCTGAATAATTACAAATGGTACTCTGTGACAGGCTATGATAAATATTGAAGAAGATACTTAAAAGGACATAGTAGAGGTTTCATATATGGTATAATTTAACATTAGGAAACAACAAGTTCTTGTCAATTGAATGGCGTTTAAAAAAAAGTTATTTTCATACAGTAAACTTGCAATGAATGAATCAAGTTTTCTAACCTGCCCACTACGCACATTCTGATATCTTATTCTACTGCGTGATCATTGCCAATTACTGTAAATTTCTTCTGGGGTTGGCTGTATTGTGTTTAGTATAAATTCATGTGAAACTGAAAAGGCTAATTGTGGGCAGGCCCCAGGGAGATGGGGTTCATTAGGTGTATTACTCTATAGATGTGCAGATACTGAGTCTTTTGATTTAGATATTTGTGTTGACTGAAAAAAATACACTCAGATCTGCAGGGGTAAATAGCATGTATTGTCAATATTCACATATCTGAATGAGAAATCAAAATAGACCTGTAGGGGAATCAGAATGGCTGATTGTTAGGTAAAAAGTTCAAACTTCAATGTAAGTGTACCATATGAAAGTACATTTTTAATAACATTCAGTTGATAAATAACTTGTTATTACCTTTGCCTCCTTTGTCACCTGGCTCTCCTCCTCTCTCTCCTCCAAGCAAGCAGGAGAGTTCTGCTTCCACTAGGGATCTAAGTGCCACATACACAGGAACTGGGGAAGAGCAGTAAGGTACCCTCTCCACACCAACTGGACCTCTTGAACAAGCTGTGTCCGGAGGGTCACCAACTAATCCATGGTTAGATCTGGCATAACAGCCCTTCATCTCTGGAACCTTCTGAACACATTGTCCTCCTCAGATGCAGATAGCCAGGGACCGGGGTTAGGGTGACCTCCAAAATATTATCACCTGCCTCCAGTCTGTCCTCCACTCTGCAGGGCTCATGCTCTGGCCCTAGTTACTCCACCATATGCTTGTAGGTAGCCATCCTGCTGTACTTTACAGGGATCTTCACTTAATGCAACAAGCTGTCAAAATTTACTTTTGGATCGACTTGGAAAGAACCTAGTTCAGACCTATCCAGTAGAATTGCGGAGTCATTGATATCCCTGATAGCAGGCCCATATCAGGAAGTTCCTATCTCCTCTCTATGAACTTGGTAGGTTTTAATTCATCACAGCATGGCAGAGACAACAAGCTTGAATGGCCTAATGGCCATCTAAACTTGTAGGGACTTGGGTTAACCCTTTAATGCCACCACTCAGGGCAGAGGAAATACCTCCTTGTAATCTTTTAGTGCCCCATATAAGTCCAACCAGAATATTGAAAGATACTTATGAAATGTACAAAAACTATTCTCAGCATCTTGCTAGCCATACAGATTATGCAACTCCCAGTTTCACTATTTCAACACAAAGATATCCTAGTGAATAGTCTTTCGTGATCCATGCTTTAATTTCTTGTATAAACTTGTATAACATTTCTTATAATAAAAAGGGGCTAATAAAACATGAATAATAAGACTAAATTAATACCTCCACCACTGTCTTTGTTCCTTACTGACCAGCTGGAACATGGCCTTGCGTGGGAGGGATAGTGTCACTATCTGGCCTTTTCTCTACTAGGAAAGTATCACGGCAGGGGAATGATAATATAACTATACCCTACATACATGGGGCCTCATTCAATTGCGATTTGGCCAATTGAATAGCGCTCTAAATAAGCACATAGCATATTTTTTTTAAAGAAGTTTTTAGTTAGTGAAGACCTTGCTTTTGGATGTTTACTAACCAAAAACATCTTTAAAAAAATATGTTATGTGCTTATTTAGAGCCTTATTCAATTGGCAAAATTGCAATTGAATGAGGGCCATGGTATGATATATTCTGGCCTGTAGTGCCCCATTCTAGTGTCCCCAACATAACAGCATTGTATACAACACATAACTGGTAAAATTACATTGCAATAAACAAAGACCACACAGTCTTATCCATCACAATCGGAAGCCCATAAATACAGGGGTTGTACTAGTATGGTATTAAGCCAAAAAGGGCACTTGCAACTGTTATATAATTTACAGATTATAGGCTCCTGGAGCTTCACAGCTGTGCCGTAAAGCCATGTACACAAGGGAGGGGCTGCAACCTAACAGTAGCCCATGTGGCCAGACATGCAACCTATTACTGTTAGTGTGAAGCCCTCCCATATGGGCATAGCTTTAGGCCATAGCTGTGAAACATTAAAGCTCTCATGTGGGAGAACAGGAAGAGAAGGGTAGTAAAAGATAATCACATTTTCTGTATGCTTTTTGACACCTGTTGGATGGTGAGAAATACATCCGGTGACTTCAGTGTCTCTTTGTTTTACTGTATCTAAACTAACTGGCTGTAGCTGGCACTCCCCAGTCTGACAGTTCTGTAAACTAAATAGTGTTTAAAATAATATATAATGTTTAAAGTCCTGAATCTTTTAATGAGAGTCTTCAGCCGCCCCCAAAAAAGATGATTTCATTGCTGATATATTGTGTCATTGATTAAAACATATATATTTTCTTTTACAAATGTTTTAGTACTTTACCTCACTTCTGTTTTCTTTACATTTTTTTTTACTTTACTGTTTAATCAGTATGGCTGCCTGTGAGGTCATGGAGTTCGGTGCTACACCTACCTTGAAGGATTGTCTAGCAAGCTGCGATCAAACATCAAAGCAACAAAATCCAGCCCTCCAAAATAGCTTTAGGAATTTTTGTCAATCAACGAACCAGTTCATGAACTTGAAACATGCCCAAGTGAAATTATTTTTGGACTCCTGGTTGCTTTTTAAATACAATGTAGAAATGGAATATACAGGTAAGTTAAATTGGAATTTAAAACAGTCCTCGAGTATGTAACAAAAAAACTAAAATTGGCAAATATATAAGGTGTGAATATGAAAATATAATTTTTTTGCAGACTTTGCATAGAAAGTTTCCATTTGTCTGACTTCACATCTTTATATCTTGGAGTCAGTTAGTGTCTTTTCATCTGCTAGACAGTCGAGGGAAGGTGGAGGAGAAAGGGGAGGGAGGAGTATCGTTATATTATCGAATATTTTGATAATAGACCTTTACCCCATTCCATGCACATGCAGACAACTATAACTGCAAACCCTGCTCCATGAGAAATGGAAAGTCCATCTGATACATGCAACCCTCATCAAAGTATAATGAATACCTTCAGAAGTCGGTAGAGGTCACAAAATATTGGCCACCTCCACAAGGACTCTTGGACAACATGTTTAGCAAACTCTATTTGGTCAACACAAAACATATCTACATAGAAAAACTCATATAAAATACCCCCACAAACTATCAAGTAAACAAACACAAAAATATTAGTATATGAGAAATTAGATTTCCTTGTTCAGAGACGGATATGTGACATTGTGACACATATGGGAAATTCCTCTGTGTGAGGGCTAAGTAACTTGAAGTCCTAGTGGAGCATTAGACTGGTCACACTGCCAAGCTCCTTTTCAATAATAATAATAATAATAATTTGAGATACTTGTAGATTGAAATGTGATTTCTAAAAGATAAAGAGATACATAGATAAAGAGGGCTCATGTATTAGTCACATATATGAAAAAGTAAAGTTGATATGAGCTTTACTAGTCCCAGATAGCTGATATCACACTGGACCATGATTTAACATTTATACTGAGATAAAAATACAGCTTATTAGGCAGTTGTATAATTACCCTATAACCAAAGTATATTTCACAGTTATAAGAGGTTCAAAAAACGGTGGGCACTATGCTATTGTTCCACTAGACTTAATGAACAACTGGTACCCTTTGTAATTAATAGCTGGGGCAGCCATCCACTTTACACATGGTCTTGCCTGTGAAAGCCATCTACCAAGTGGGTTCCATTTTGTGTGAGCAAGTTATATAAAGTCTTCATCCAAATAACTACTCTCTTTGTCTAGTTCTATTATGAGCGCTACCAGTATTTCTGTTTCTCTTTACATATGTATTCAGATTTTCTTTGATTTAACACACCAATTTTTTCTCAGTTTCACTTATTCTCATTGATAACCTGTGGCTATGAAGAGACATATTGAAGACCTGGCCTGTTGGCAGCCCTTAGGACTGCGCTGTCCACCACAGGTCTAGATATTTACAAGGTTTAAACTTAATTCCAGAAATCCATGCACTTTAATTATAATGTTCATGTTAAATTGTTATGTTCTTTCATTAAAATAAACAGATTTCCAGGTTAAAAAAAATAAATTAAAACCATATTGTTGATATAAAATTGATTTAAAGCAATTGATTAGAAATGTCAGAGAAAATATGTGCAGGGAAACTTAAAAATGCTAGGAAGAAAGTAATTAAAAGCAAAATATAAAACAAGTCCTGTAGAATATGAATTGATGTTAAAACATAATAATTAGGGTATACAATTAGTAAGTAAGAAATGCAGGCAGACTGTTAAAATAATATATTATAATGCTGCAGAATATCTTGGAGCGTTACAAACAAAGGATAATAAAATAGTGCTGGATATTAAAGAGCACTGAGCCATTTTAGCACATAGGATGAGTTAAAAACAACAATCATGTAATTTATGGTGGGTAAAAGATTGATAAAAATCCTCCACTGTACAGTAGTACAGTAAATAAATAGGATCAAAAACATATTTCCTACTTAGAATTCCGAGAAATACAGTTATTACACTGCATTCTGGGAACCTGGGCAGGGACATGCAAATGTAAATCTCGTAATCCAATACTATTTTAAACATGGCCTCCTTTAAGCATATGCCTGCTGTATTACTGCCTCTCACTGTGGGGCCTGTACTCAGGATGCAGAATACTGGTGCTTGGAGGGTGTGTAGATTTTATATATTTGTGGGCACATTTGCACGTCCCAGCTCAGCTTCCCAGAATGAAGTAATAACTGTTTTTCTCGAAACTCTGATCTGGAAGCAGGTTTTTTAACTTGCTTTAGATGTTCAAATGTGAACACAGATGTACTTTTTATTTACTATATATATATATATATATATATATATATATATATATATATATATATATATAATTTAAAACAAAACTGTTGTTACATATAGATGTTTCCTACTTACTAAATTGTGTTTATGCTTAGTCCTACATAAACCCATCTGTTTACTGCTCCAGTATCTCACTCTTTCCTCCCCATCTCTCCTTCCCCTCACATGTAATTCTTAAACTCTTCTGCTTGTTTTTCAGACAGCATTCCTCTCTCCCAGACTTATATCTACTGACTCACCAGAACCCATCCCCTCCATCCCTGCCCCTCTCTCACCCATTCCTGGTTACTCCTTATTTATTGAGTCATGAAAATTTCTTACAGCTAATCAATTTGCAACACCTGCTAACTATTCCTAATTAATCCATATATAATGTTTCCTCTGGCCCTCTCCTTCCTCATAACTTTCTCCCTTTTCCTCAGGTTCTTCTTCTCAACTTTTCCTCATCATGCCTCCAACTTAACCATCTCATCTTCCATGCTCTCCTCTCCATTTTTATGCCCCCTCCTTCCTCCAGTCTCTATCTCCTCCCTCTTCCAATGCTCATAAGCAGAAACACTTCTGCAATTCCCGTTCACATCTCCTCTCTCTCTTACCTGACCACTAGGGGCAGATAACATATCACATACTAGAGCCATTTACCTCAAATAATTTAATTCAGACCCCTTCCCTTCTAACTTTGCATACCTTCCTACCTAAGTAAACTTTCATTTCCTTCCATACCCTTTCTATTCCTTATCCATTTATTCTTGCCCAGGTCCCTGCCTCTTCTGCTCCCTTAGATTGTAAGTAGCGAGTTTCCAATCTTGGAGGGTGCTTTGGAAAAAAGCAGTTTCTACAACAATTCTAAACTCAAAACAGGGCCCTCCATTTTCTACAGTTTGTTACCATTGTATCCTTCCTTGTTCTTATACCCTGTACAGTTCTACAGAATATGTTGACGCGTTACAAATAAATCCTAATAATAATAATAATATCAGCAAGGTAGGTAGGCTTAAACAGACATGTTTCCATGGTTCTATTTCTAAAGTGAAAGGGTTAATGTGTATTAAAGATATGCTCAATCTGGAATTTCATCAGAAGGCACATTTGCCCAAGCACAATAATTAGAATTATGATAATGACAGCATGCCACATCATGATCTGAGGCTTTCTTGTGTGTTTAGAATGCAGACATCAATTATAATCAGTTTTAGTATTCTGCACAAAAGCATTTTGCATTAGGACCACAATACACAGCTTGCAAACATTTGGTTGTTTTACATTTCAGAAGGGAATTCAACGGCAGACATTTACAACTGAGGATCCTGTTCTGCATTTTTATGAAAACAATACAGTGGGAAGCTTAATGTCTAAGAACCCTCCTTAATTGTTAAACTGCATATTGACCAGAAAATGAAGCAAAATGGAACTAATTCATGCTAATATATGAGCATTATTATATTAAAAGTCAACATCATATTGTTAAAGTATTAACAACCAAAATTCTTATGTGGATAGGGCTTTTTTTTCACATTTTCATAACATTCTTCCAATGGTTCTTTTTACATGTAATATTGTTCTTGATCAGTTATAGAGTGGCAACATATTCCATAGCCCAATATAATAACTAATTAATGGAAAGTAGGGTTAAAGGATCGCATGTTTTTTTTAAAGCATACATTGCATGTATGATTAAAGGGGGCCTTTTAAACAATTATCTAAAGTTATGAATTATTACTATTTTATTTAATTCCATAATCTTAAGGATGCTGCCAACGTTTGGTGAAGGTAAAGCAGACACCTAGCAGCTTCATAGAGGAGAGTATAATTAAATCTAAAAAAAACAAAACAATAAACAATAGTTTTTCTGAGGAAGGACTTTCATTTTAATATATGTAACTTATTGACGCCTTAAAGATAGTTTACAGCTGGGTTGCTAAATTGGCCTAATTGGCTCCAAAGACATCTAATCCAGATATGCCTTGGCCTCCACACCTGTGGTCTGGCTTTCTGTCACTGTGTTCCTGATTTCCTGTCTCACAGGTCCTGCCACCTAGTTACCTTCATAGCTTTCCATTAGTCCTGCCACTGACTATCTGGACTCTGGACTCCCCCTAACTATTGTTGCCAAACCTTCGGCCTGGACATACTTTTCTCTTAACCTGGCTGCCTGAGCCATCTTTTTTTATCTTTGGGATTTTAGCTTTACAGACCTAACAATGTGCAGGCTTTTACCTAGCTATGACACTTAAACTTTTAAAGGACCATGATTGGTTTTACCACTACAAAGTTCCTTTATTAATACTTCTGTTATTATATATGAATATACACTAGTAATTATTTTACACTAGCGACTTGCCCGTCAAAAATGAAGGCAATAAAATTTGAGGCCTGGCAATGCTGTCTCTCTTTCTGTCCTGTGTGTGTCTCTCTCTCTCTCTGTCCTCTCTCTCTCTGTGTCCTGTCTTTCTCTCTCCTTTCTCTCTCTGTCCTGTGTCTCTCTCTGCGCTGTCTCTCCTGGCACTGTCTCCTCCCGGGGCTACGTAATAGCAGAGGTGAGCAGTGGTGACCTGTTATAGGTGATTGTGGCATTTTGTGTTGGAATGCAGATATGATTGAAACTTTAAATATATCAAAATATTTAATCTAGTTAAAGAGAGCAGTGTTTTCAAGAAAAAGAGGAATGTAAGAACAAGATTTGAAGCTTGGATCTTAAATCATATCTGCCTGACACCTGCCGGTCGCTGCTCACGCCACTCTTGTACTATGTAGAACCTGATGTCTGCAACTACCCTAATAATAAAACCCTGCCCTAAACCCTAACCTGAAGAACAAAGTCAACAAAATCTGTGGTGAGCTCCAACGCAGATAGATAACAGGAAATGTCCTGAAGCTGGAAGGTGGAAGATTTAGGTGTACTCTAAGAAAGGTACAAAGTAAGGTAGATAGGTGGCTCAAGGTATTAAAAAGATTCTGGGATAGAAGTAAGGGGTGCTACTTAAGGATATAATTGACTAAATAGCAAAAAGTAGAGGACAGAACAAGTATCCTTTGATTATTAGTGCACACCCTAGGCCCTGGTAACAATATAGAGCAAAGATAATTTAATTATAAAACTTAGCATTTATTAGATAATTTAAAAAGTATTAAAATATGAAAATTCTGACGAGATATATTAGGTAGGGGAATGGAAAATAATAAGGACTTCCTAGTTATGGGTATAAATAGGAAAAGTGGAGATAGGATCTCTATCCTCTGGTCTCAAGTGATAGTATAATAAAGTGCATAAAGTGAACAAAGTGCATATAATATAGTGGAATACTAGTGAATAGCAATGACATAGGTCTGGAACTGAGGTCTATGTTATTGCACCAGTATGTATTGCCACTAGCCAATCAAAAGTGACTAGTGCTTATAGTGATAAATAAGGGATTGCACTTGAGTATATTGCACCTTTTAGTGTTCAAAATATTCCAGTATAAAGTGTATAGTGCCAATATTGGTTTATTAAATAAATAAATGAATATTATGTAGTAGGGTACAATAAAGTGCCAGTGCTGCCTGAGGATAATGGGATCTATCAATGCTTATATCATATCCTGTATTCTTTGGAGGGTCCTTTTGCCACTAAAATAGTGAGATTATATATTCCCCTACTCTATCTGAGGAGCCAAGATGTCCAATTACACCCACATAGTAGTATTGCTTTTGTAATGATTATTAGTATTATTCATTTGCATGTGGAAGGTGTATTGGGTGATTATTAGGGGGGTCAGTCTGTGTGTTGCCCAAGCACCTTAGCTCCAGACAACTTGCCTCGCGTCGCCTATGCGTCGGCGTGTGACGTCATAGAGCGGCGTCGCGGCGTTGTACTCTAAGAAAGTCTTATTTAACAGAAAGTGGGGTTAAGTGGAACAAACTTCCATTGGACATAGTAGAGGCTAACACAGTTAAAAATGTAAGCATGCCTGGGACAATTACAATGCTATGCTGCAGATAATTTGGGTAGATACAATGGGCAGTTGAAAAGGGCCTCTTTGGATCCTGTCTACCATCAAATTAAAATTGATATATTACTTATTTCCCACAATATAAAGTAAAAGAAACAGCCATCGAATGTATTTCAGTCTTTTTCATGCAAAGAGAGAAAAAAAAATGAAGTCATAGAAAGAATTGCTGGATGAAGAATCCATGTTTTGAAGGGGTGAGAAACAAGTATATTGCTAAAACACAGTAATTGCAGATTTGCTTAAAGAGCTAAAGGATCTTTGCTTTTTCGTCCGCTCCAGTAGTAGCGTGCAGGAGCCAGTAGGTGGAGCTCTGATAAGTGGACACTTTGTTCAGTTTGTTCTTATGGTGAGTGTTAGATTTAGGTGTTAGTATTACAGGTTAGGGTTTAGGGTTACGGTAGTGTCAGAAAATAAGCTTTACATAGTAAATTATTGGCACGCTGTGCACCCTAACCCTAACCCCTAAATCTAGCCCTAAGAACAAATTGAACAAAGTCTCAGCGAGCCACCATCTCGCCACCTACTGGCTGCTTCACACCACTGCTAGGCTAATGGTCAAATTCTTATTTTAAAAAGTTAGAAAATATAGAAAATAACCATTATTTACTGTTATATACAGCTACATTACATACAGTCCAAGACTAACCTCTTCTATATGATTCTATCTGATTTCTATTATTTTGGTTATACATTTTCAGAACTGAATGAGCTATTATGGTACCAACCTGATTTGGGTTAAATGATCACTTTAGCCATATATTTAAGGTATACTCTTGTAATATCTGAAGAATCAGTGGAATCGAATTGCTGAGGTGTGTCTGTGAAAGCACATACCGTTTCTGTCTGCACAATGGAAATATGGTAGATAAAACTGCTACTGCTTTCCTTGGCATAATGGAAAGGTTTACAAGGGCAAGCACACATGTGATATAAGCTGCCAGAATCATCCTGTAAAGAGAATAACTACAATTAAAAGTGAAAGGCTGGGTTTATTTATTTATTATTGTTTTACTTTTAAAACACATTTTGCCAATCATTAAGGTAAATTATTCAAAGAACTATAGATATAAAAATGTCCCCATGCTGGTGACCACATAATCCACAAGACAAGCACGGGTGACTTTATAACATAGTAAGGATGTGACCCAGCACTGCATTTTATTCTAAAGCATTCTACTCATATTAAAGGTATATGACAGTGAGGTGGGTTATGAATGCATCTTGTAGAATGCATCATAACCCACTTAGAAAAAAATATTAGCATGAAAAAAAACAAAATGTTTTGCAGAAAATAAAAAATATGTGCTGATGGTGATGTAAACACCCCCAGCAACTGAGATTTGCATATTGGATATCTCATTTTTACTGAGATATCCAATATGCAGAAAATGCGTATGCTAATTGGCTAAAGGAAAGGAACGTGTCTAACATCATTTGACTTCCCACAGTAGGGCAGACTACAGGTGCTGACTGAGCATGCCTGCACAATCCCCAGGCCAAAAAGAAACATTGTATAAGGTTTGCTAATTATCCCTGGAAATTTCAGGGGGTGTCAAAATTGAGAGAAAACAGTTTGCAAAAGCAAGAAATTCAGCAAACTTCGGGCTAAAGGTTTAACTGTTTATTTTGGATTTTTTTCAGACACTATGAATTCTCCTCTATCAGTTGCATTAATAACCCACCTCACTTACATATACCTTTAATTTCAATTTCTAAAATGCCCTGTAAATATAAGACTTCAATGTGCATTAAAATAAACTAAAACTGCTGTCACATATGACAGCAAGGCACATAAGTAGAAGTAGTTTTACTACAATCTATACAAAAGCACTGTATTTTTGGCTCTGAATGGGTTAAAGCTGAATAGATCTCTTTGCCAAGATGCATTTACTTTATGAGACATACTATGCCTGCCATGAAGGTATACAGCAGGAGAAGCAGATTAGTCGCATTTCAGAGCTGTATTGAGATAATTTGGTTCCTGGAAAACAAACCCCAGTGGTGTTCTTGTGAGGGGCGTTAGATTCCTACTTGAGAGATATGGTACAGTTAGAAAACAAAGAACTGACTGGAAGATATAACTGGGATGGGGCTGAGGTGCTTCCTAGTGCCAAGCTTCATTATTCTTCTGTCAGCAGACTAAATTGCACTGTTTTTATCTACTTAGACAAGGAATATCATTGGGCGAGAGATAATAAGTGGAGTATATCAACATGAATTTCCAATGCACACTGCTGCAATAGGCAGAATACAGGCAACAAAGGGCTTTCTTCTTGAGGTGAGACCCTAAAGGGTCTATTCCCACCAGTGTGAAGTAATTTCTCTACCTTGAAAAGGGTGCTCTAGGGAAAAGCATAAGAATAGGAGTAGTCTCACCTCATTAGTATGAAAGCTCACTTATGTCAGTATAGCCAAAGATGTGATAACTTGCAATGTGCCAACATATCTGACCTATACTTACCATTATTTTAGTAATAAACTCCTCATGCAGACTCATGGAGCCTGATTTAATTGGACACCGCTTCTTGCGGCATACTGTCCATATGTCTGCTGGCATGCTGCGAGCTCCCGTTCGTCTCCGATTCCAGTGCTATTTAATTGAAGAAGCCCGCAAGTTACAGGCCAAACGCCGAAGCCGTAAACCATGCACTTGTGCATAGCAGTTCAGGGCGGAACATGATCAATTGAGCAAGGTCTTAACTTCCCATTTTGAAAAAGCCAATAGAAAAAGAGACTGTCATCATTGACATGGAAGCTACATGTCAATCAATTAGGTTCGGGGGTTCGATATGCGATGGAACTCGCAAACCCTCAAAATAATAAAAATGAATGCTAATTCAAAGTCTTCAAACCCGTAACCTGTAAAGTGTTTGGAGCCTGCAAAACAATGCCAATTGAATAGCAAATTAACTTACAGCCTCACTTACGGCTCCAGTAACTTATGATTGCTCAATTGAAATGGGCTCATTTTTTCGAGGGAAAATCTCAAGCAGATCTGCACAGTCTGTAAAGCTAACAAATAAGATGCATTAATACTTTCTTCAAACATTCTTGTTTTATACCTGCCCTGTCCTTCAGAACCAATTTTTTCCAAAATGTGCTCTCTATTTCAGAGATACTGTGTCAGATAAGTCCTTTCTTCTAGTAAGGCATGTGTATGGGCACACTCACTGCCAGGTGAGCATAGAAGGCTGAACTGCTGCTAGGTGCACTCTGACAGCTCACACTGTCTTCTAGGTTCACATTTTGACACCTATTTGGAGTATATGCTGCCTAGCTCACATCCTCTTGTAACTTGGCATTCTATAACATGTAGCTGCACTCTCGCAAACTATCACTCATATGTGAACATCATGTCAAGCCCACTCACACTCTGATAGATGGATGATCCACCATCAGAAATACTAGTACATGGGATATCATAAAGGAAAGACCCCAAGGACTCCTGATTTTATTCATGTGTATAACCTTTTGCAACATGATTAAGCTAAAATCTGCCTCTTTACAAATTAAAGTGTATATGGCAGGGTGCCTGCTTTGGACACCGGATCTTGATGCTTATAAAAAGTTAGACATGCATCTATAACCCCTTCTAGATTTTGTAAATATGTGTAATAATATTTCATAAATAAACATTTTGGAACTGTAATGTCTATGAATTCATAGGATATATATTATTATGACCACCATCTACTTTTAACGTCAGCAGTGCATAGCAAATTAAATATGGCATGTGTTCGTGAGCTGGCTTGGTGCATATATAAGGTGACATATAGGTAATCTGCAATCATATCATCCATCGCTGGCATGGGTAAAATATGCAATTTATCCAACTTTGAAAAGGGGAAGATCATTGGCTTTCAGGCCAAGGGTGGCAGTATTTCTAAAACAGTGCAATTTGTGAACTGTTAGCATGCTGCTATGGTAAAGTGTACCATGACTGGAGAAATTAGCACAATTGTGAATAAACAATGTTGAAACTGAGGAGCACAACATGGCACTAGAAGTGAAGTTAGAAGTGAACGTCTTCTGCAAAGGTCTGAGGGCCAACCAACATGCTACAGTTGAGCAACTCACCATCCAAACGAACCAGAGGGCTACCAGACATGTGTCAAAAACGACAGTACAGCAAACTGTTGTTTATGGGGCTCCAAAACAAACAGCTGGTCACTGCACTCATGCTGAGGAGGGGTCATCATCAGGAACTGCATCAGTTTGCACGACAGTACCAAAATCGGACCTCTTGTGATTGGCAAAGGGTTGCCTTCTCTGATGAGTAACTTTTTCTGTGCCATCAACTGGATGGCCGTTGGCGTATCAGGAGCAAAACCTCCAAGAACAAACACTCTGCAGCCATTATTGGAAAACACAAGGTGGTGGCAGCATTACGGTCTGGGGAATGTTTTCTTGGCCTTTTCTGGATCCACTCATTCCTCTGGAAGGCACTCTCAACCTATTTGGTTAACTATCGACCTTTGCAGATTGTCTTCCCTGGAAGATGGAATCTGCCAGCAGGCCAATGCAACATGTCATATGGGCAGAATTGTCTGAGAGTGGTTGGAGAAGCCCGATAAACTCTTCCAAGTACTTCCCTGGCCTCCAAAGTCCCCGGAATTGAACCCCATCAAGCACCTGTGGGACCACCTTGACCAACATTTTCACTGTATGGATCCTCCACCACGCACTCTTCAGCAGCCGTCGGATGCACTGCAGTCTTGCTGGCTCCAGATTCCCTTGACAACCTTCCAGCATGTTTTGTCTCACTACCACCCTGTCTAGCTGCTGTCCATGCTGCACACAGAGGTTATTCGGGATATTAGCTGGTAGTCATAATTCAGAATAATTTTATATAATGTTTGTGACACTCACTGCGAGCCTCTCCCCTCTCCCTTCTACGGCCATTACGGGCTTTGCAACGATCGCCGTTGGTGCTCATTGCTGGCCTCTCCCTCTCTACCTTGTGGGCCATTGTGGGCCTTGTAATGAGCGCCAGATGTGCAAACCCGCAATTTTGCAGCCCTCTCCCCCTGTGCCCATTGCAGGCCCCGCAATGAAAGCCTTCAGCGCTCATTGCGGGCCTCTCCCCCTCTACCTTGTGGGCCCATTGATGGACTCACAATGATCGCCTTCGTCACTCATCGTGGGCCTTGCAAAGAGCAGCTTTGCTGCTCATTGCAAGCCTTGGCATGCGTTATGCCACAGCAGTTCGACAACTATATATATGATTATTAAGTAGCATAAAAGGCAAATGCTTAATTTTGAGAATATGGAACTATATTGGATATTCTTGCTTTATAAAACAATATTATTTTGAAAGTGAGTTCCACTTAATCAAATTATAATAACTTTTCATTTCACAAAATGTAACTTATATTAGAAGTTGTGCTGGTTACAAATCCATAGGGTTATTGGCCAACAATTAAGCAGAACACCATTTAGACATTTTCCTACAATATCACAAATATCACAAATTGGTGCACAAATATCACAAATTAAATGATATGGTGATCCTAATATTAATTTTAAAACTAGTCAAACAATGTGCAAAATGTATTAGTACCAGGGAGGAGCTACCAGTGGTGCATAGTGTGCAGTGCACCATATCCCTCCTTTAATTAATTTAATTAATTTTTTTTTAGTGTACGGGGCCCTGTGGGGCTCCCCATCCTGGCCCATTCCTCAATAGCCCTCCTGGTCCTCTTGAGCCTTTTTGCCAATTTAACCCCTGGCTGGGAATTGGTTCTGTTTAAAAAGGAGCAATTCTACTGAGGCTCCAAGAGGTGGCAGTGTGGAGCAGTTCAGCACGCTGGGGATATGTATCATGGTAGAGGTGGGAGACCAACAAGCTGGATGACAGCAAAGTTCAGGGGGGATGGGTTTTGTGAGGGGGAACAAAGGAAATAGGGATGGGTGCTATCTGAAGTGGGTGCTGTATGGGGATAGATGCTGAGAAGGGTAGGTGTTGTTTGTGGGGTGGATGTTGAGAGGGTAGGTGTTATGTGAGGGGTGGATCATGAGAGGGACTGGGGATTCCCATCCTGCCCCCATGGCCCCCCCTCAGCCGCACCACCACCCCACCCTGTAGAGGATGAAGTGGGAAAGTGGAGCATGCGCATCCTGGAGCTATGCTGCAGGCAGAGGAACTTTGCACAAGTAGGAGGTAAGGGAAGAGGAGCAGCTATGGAAAGAGAAGGAGATATGGAAAGGGATTTTGGGAGGAGCAGTTATTGGAATGGTCTTGGGGTGGGGTGCTGTTATGCAAAGGAGTCTTAGGGAGGGGCACTGAGTGAGTTGGTACCAGGGACCCAAAACAAAAAAACTTTTTTTTTTCTGCAATGGGGCACTCCTTTCTATAGCTCCCCCAATGATTAGTCCATATCATTAAAGTCTCCTTTGTTAGATAGGATTGAGGCTGAAGAGCTTCGTAAAAGAGTTTTAAATTAATCTACAAGATTTGGGCAGCTTGCCTGCTAAGACAACCAGATTTCCAAAAGACATGCCTGGCCTTTAAGTTTCCTGCAACAAACACATTCATGCAATTTTTCACTGTTATGCTTCACTGTGTGACAAGGGCGCAGTTCAAAGTATTCTTTGTTATCTTGCATACAATCAATGATGCATCACACCCGGGGTGGTCAAATTAAATGGAAAGGGGCAGGGCAGACATGGTGCAGTGATTGGCTGAAGTGGATCAGTGAAGTTGATAGGGCAGGGGATTGATCTTGGGGCAGGGCCAGGGATGGTTTTAATCCACCTCCTAAACACTGTCAAGGACAGAATAATCTCTTAGTAGGCTGAGAACCAATCTGCAGCAGTCATGGATATTCACTGTGATCCTCTTCAGTTTCAGACTGTGTCTGGCAAACCAACCATTCTTAACAAAGCACATGAGGTGCCAACCATACTGAATGGCCGTAACACTGTGTGTGCCAGAAAATAGTTCATAAAGTACCAGAATTTATGAGAAATACCCCAGAAAACAGACGACAAATAGAGCCAAACCCAAGCAACATACTGCAGAACAGGAACAATTCCACAATACTTTCATTTCCATGGAAAGGTATCTATGCTCCAAAGTTCAAACCATAGCTTTTCAGGGCCTCACTGAAAATGAATTAATAAGGATGACTTAGGAGCTGAACAACTGTCCTAGAGAAATTATATGCAGCACCCTGCCCATCAAGATATAGTACATATTGGGCCCTATTAAATTTGGCGATTTTGAGTTCCAGTAGCCCGTAAAGTAGCCCGCAAAAGTTAAGGCTATTAAATTGGCCTGTTTTAGCCACCCGCAAATGATCTGCGTGTTACAGGTGTTGGGCCTTCAAAATCTGAACTCCATCCCAGTTAAGCCTTTGATCTGTCAAACCTGTAGAGACAGAGGGGAGGGAGGAGGGGGGAAGAGACACAGGGAAGGGAGACAGGGGGTGAAGAGACAGAGGGGGAAATGGGGGGTGAAGAGACATGGGGGGGGAGAGACACAGGAGAGGGATACGGGGAGAAGGAGAAACAAGGGAGGGAGAGGGGGGAAATAGACACAGAGATAGGGGAAAGAGACACAGGGGAGGGAGAGGGGGAAAGAGACACAGGGGAGGGAGAGAAAGTTAAGGGGGCAGCGGTTTGCAATGAGCGCTGAAGGCGCTCATTGCACGGGCCCGTAATGAGCGCTGAAGGCCCACATCTTAAGGCCAGTAGAGGGGGGAGAGGCTTGCAATGAGCATCTCCCGTCAACTAGAGGGTGGGAGAGGAAGAGGGGCGAAGAGGCTCATTGAGAGGCTTGCAATGGCCGTCGAAGGCGTTCATTGCGAGGCAGGCAGGTTAGTCGCTAGTAAATATAATAAATAAAAAAGAAAGATATTGCAGTCAGTCATTAGAAGGAGGATCAGAAGGTTTGCTCGGCAGCTAAATATTTCAAACTTTAACATAAGATTATTATAAAAAATGCAATTTTTGGAACTTCGTGGCCGCAAATCCTTTGCTCTGTCAAGCCCGTAACTGCTACATTCCAATTTAGCAATTAAATTGCAACAAATTCACTGGCGTTAAACCCTGTACCACACAAATGAAGCCAAGAAGCCAACGGGTACCAGAGAGGACCGCAATGGGGGTGAAGTCCAATCCATAGCACTGTAAATTCAAATATACACACACACTAATGTACATATAATAAAAGGGAAAGTGATGTTAGGTCTTACAATTAATAGCACAACATTCTCAAGCTCACAAATCGGCAATATAAAATAATTTATTTCATGTTTAATTTCTGTGTTCGATCCCGGCAATCAATGTGTTAATACATAAAATGGAATTTGCATGTAATAGAATATCATATTTACGGGTGTATCAATAATGCATTATTTCTGGAATGTGGGTTCGATCGTAACTCGTAATTGAACACTGTAGCGTAGCTAGGGGGTTTCGCCAGGGGTTGACTGCCCTGGGTGGCACCTCCTTGGGGGCGGCAAAAAATACCCAAATTGCCATCCACCTAGAATCACTCTCTCCCCTCCCCTGGCTCCATCCTCCTGCCTCCCTCCACCTGCACCTCCCCCTGGCTCCCTACTCCTTCACAGCGGGCACCGGGGGAAAGGAAGTGGTGGGTAGAAATAGAGAAAGGGAGAGAGTGACATGGAGAGACAGAAAGGGAGAGAGACAGCAAGAGAAAGAGGGGGAGAGAAAGAAAGAGAGGAGCAGAGAGGGAGGGAAAGAAAGAATGGGATATAGAGAGGGGAGAGAGGGAAAGAGAGAGAAAGTGGAAGAGAGAGGTAAAGGGAGTGATGCGATGGGCAGAGAAAGAGAGAGGGAGACAATGAGGGGAGAGAGGGATGTAGAAGGGGAGAGAGAGAAACACAAGGGATAGACATGTAGAGGGAGAGGAGGGGGATGGACAGAGAAAGAGGTTGGGGCAGAGAGAGGGAGAGTGGAAGAGAGAGGGGGGAGAAAGGGTTAGAGAGAGAACAAGGAGGGTGAGAAAGAAAGGGAGTGAGAAAGAAAGAGGGAGAGAAAGAGGGGAGAGAGCTAGTGAGGGAGACAAAGAGTGAAAAGAGAGACAGCAAGAGGAAGAGAGAGAGAAAGAGGGGAGAGAGGGGGAAATAGAGAGACAGAGAAAAAGAGGGGGGAGAAAGAGTGAGAGAGAAGGAGGGAGATAGAGAGGGGGAAGGGGAGAAAGAGAGGGGAGATAGAGACAGAAAGAGGAGGAGAGAGAGAGGGAGACAAAGAGAGGGATGAGAGAGAGAGGGATGAGAGAGAAAGAGAAGAGGTAGAGAGAAGAGAGTGGTGTGAGAGAGAGAAAAGAGAGAGAGAGACAGAAAGAGGGGGAGAGAGAAAAGGAGGGAGATAAAGATGGGAAGAGAGTCGGAAAGAGGGAGAAGAGAGAGAAAGTGGGGAGAGAGAGAAAAGGATAGAAAGCGATGGGAGAGAGAAAGACAGAGGGGGTAGAGAAAAAAAGAGAGAGAGGGAGAAAGAGAGGAAAGAGAAAGGAAGCGCGGAGATGGGGAGAGAAAGATAGCAGGGAGAAAGAGAGGAGAGAGAGAAAAAAAGATGGAGAGACAAGTATAGGAGACACAGAGATGAGGCTGGGAAAGAAAGAAAGAAAGAGGGACGGAGAGAAAGAGAGGGGAGAAACAGAAAGAGGGAGATACAGGAAAGGGGGAAGAGATGAGGTACAGAGATGGAGATAGAAAAAGAGGGGGTAGGAGTGAGGGAGAGTGAGAGAGGGGGAAAGGGTGAGAGAGAGAACAAGTAGGGAGAGAGAGAAAGAGAGAGAGACAGAAATAAGGAGAGAGAGGGAGAGAAAAAGTGGGAAGAGAGAGAAAGAGGGGTAGTAGGTGGGGAGAGAGAGAGAGTAAGAAAGGGGGTAGAGAGAAAAAGGGAGACAGAAAGAGGAGAAGAGTGAGAGGGGAGATAGAGAAGATAAGGAGACAGAAAGAGGGAGAGAAAGGGGAGGAGAGAGAAAGGGATAGAGAGACAAAGAAAGGGGGGGAAGAGAGGGGATAGAGAGTAAAGCGAGAGAAAGAGAGTGGGTGTGAGAGAGAGAGACACAGAATGAGGGAGATAGAGGTGGCGAAAAGGAGAGGGGGAGGGAGACAAAGAGTTGGAAGAGAGAAATATGAGGAGAGAGAGAGAAAGGGGAGAGAGGGAGAGAGGAGGAGACTGAAAGGAAGAGGGGAGAGAAAAAGTGGATGTGAATCAGAAAAAAAGAGAGAGGGAGAGAGAGAAAGAGAGAGAGGGGATAGAGAGAAAAGAGAGATTGAGAGAGGGAGACAGAGAAAGAGGAGGAGAGAGAAAGGAAGAGGGAGACAAAGAGAGGGTAGAGAGAGTAAGAGAGAGGGGGAGACAGAGAGATAGAGACGGAGACAAGGAATGGGAAGAGAGAAAGAAAGTGGGTTAAGAGAGAGAAGAGGGAGCGATAGAAAGATAGAGAAAAAGGGGAGAGGAAGACAATGAGAGGGGGAAAGAGAAAGAGGGGAGAGGGAGAGAAAGAGGGAGGGAAGGAGAGAGAGGGGGGAGATAGTTGGAGAGAAAGAGGGAGGGGGAGATGAGAGAGAGGGGAGAAAGAGAGAGGGAGAGAGAGAGAGAGAGAAAGAAAGAAAGTGGAGACGGGGACAGAGAGAGGGAAATGGAGAGAGAGGAGAGAGAGAGAAGGGAGATAGACAAAGAGAGAGAAGGACAACAAAGAGGGGAGAGAGATAGACCAGGAAGAAGGAGAGAGAAAGAGGGTGAGAGAGGGGGAGACTGAGAAAGAGGTAAAGAGAGGGAGCGAGAAAAGGAAGGGGAGAGAGAAGATGATTTTATATATATATACAGTATTATAAAAAAAACCTTGCAGCAGCTCCTCTGCAAATCCTCTCTTCTTCAGCAAAAAGTCTCCCCTGTAAAAGCTCTTGTGGCGCAAATCCTTTTTCTTTGTAGCTCCAGCAATCCCTGTTGCAGACTTCTCAGTTTGCTCTCTGAGTTGTGCAAACTGCAGCAGTCCAAACCAAACAGCCTTTTTACTCCAGACTGTAAACTTTCAGGCTCCTCTCAGACTGTTACAATTTCTGCTTCCAGCAGACAAAGTAAAAATACTGCGTTCCTCTCACTGGCAGATAACTACAAGCGTCCTTCTTAGCTTGCTTCAGACTGAGGCCTTCTCTCTCACTGGCCTCACTCTGCTAGACCAAACAGAGCCTAATTGCAGGAGAACCACACCCATTTCTCTGTGTGTGCCTTTAACAGACTTACAACACCTGCAGGTTCAATTAGTCGTTCTCTCTCTCTTTCCTGGGGAGAACTCTTCATCAAGTGTTTTGCTCTCACCTCTGGGGGGCACTATGTTACAATATATATATATATATATATATATATATATACATAATGTTCGCGGGGGGGGGCACAGCCCCGGTCAACAAAAGCTCTAGCTACGCCACTGCCCGTAAGACTTTAAAATCCAACCTCCATTTTTCTGTGACGCAATAACTCAACATTCAGAAAAAAAAAGGGTTTAAGTCTCAAGCCCGTAACTCGTGGCCTCTAACTGAGTAGCTATGTAACTCGTCCAAATTTCAAGCCTGCAGCTCTTGCAAGCTTCCCGATGCAGTTACGGGCTTCTAATTTAATAGGGCTGCTACTCAGACCAGTGGCTGGAACAGATTGTTTAGTAGAGGTTGGAGGACATTGTGTGTGGTTAATGAGCCAGGCAAACCAGAGCCAGGTATCAGGTGATGTCTGGCCAGGGAAGCAGATGGAAGGAGGGGCAGCCATGACATAAGATCCAGAGATGGAGCAAGAAGGTCTTATGCAGCACAAATGAAAATCAATTAGTTTTCCGGCTCTCTATGAGAAGAATCAGCAGGGTAGCGAGAAGATGCTTTGGGGTTCTTATATGGTCAGCTCTGGAAGATTTTCTTGCATGTACAAGGAAAAAAACACACCTGACAAAAGTACATCTTATGAGCAGATATAGATATGGCAGTCAACTAGGATTCTCATAGCTGCCCTCAGGAATACAATTTTAAAGGGCCACTGTAGTCCAATTATGTCTATATGATCTTTTAAATAACTAAGCTTGATAATGGTTAAAATGTTATTAAATATATTAGGATTTTTATTTTTACATTCTCAATTTTCTATGCACTTAATCTTTACTGCAGGGTTACATTTTCTTTTATGACCTCATGCTTTCTACTAATTTCTCAGTAGAGTATATGTCACGATCTGCTTCTTCAAGGGGGCTTGATACGAACCTAGTTCAAACCTACCCCAGCAGAATTGTGTAGTTCCTGTTCTCTGTGGCACAAAAGATGGCTTCTGAAGAGGTACAGGCAGAGAATAATGCATTCAGGTTATTAGTGGCCCATGGCAAGACCACTCCCAAGTCAGGATACAACACACAAAAATAGTCTCACACCTTGTATATGTGAAAACAATCCCTCAACCTCTATTTATACTCTCCAATACCACACCCTTGTGTACATTTGTGTATGTGTGATGTCAGCCCATCTGACTTGAAGTACATACATCTGTCTTGATCCAAGGTCTGCATGTGTGAGTATGCAATGATCTGCAGCTAACTTCTATGCAGAGCATTTTTACCAATTCCACATATGTTGTATATAACATTTTCCCTCTTATAATATATTACAACTAGGATACATTATAACAATGTACATGCAACATATATCCAAACAATAACACATAATCCCAATGCAACCATGTCATGCACCCATGGCCATATTCATAAATTACTGGCAATATGAGTCCTTAAACAATTAAATCATGACAGTATACTAATATGCTTTCCATTAGCCCAATTGAGAGTAGATACCAAATTCTCATCGTGTAGCTTGAAACTCTCTCTGCATTCATAGGAAGTATATTAGCAGAAACCAAAATAATACATTACACAGGAGCATAATTGCATCTAAATGGGTAATAAATTGGGAGACAGTATTATTACTTTATATTGTTAAAAACAAATTGCCTGTTTTCAAGTGCAGTTCTTCGAACTCCATTGCATGGAGAAAATATGATCACAGTAGTCCTTTAAGTAAACCCTGCACAATGATATTACTGAAAACCACCCTAGTTCTCTTTTTTTCTCTTTTCCCGCAATGTTGTTTGCTTTGAATGCCCACTTAGTCTCTGTCCTTCTCCTCTAGGCAGCATTACTAACTGAAAACATTTCCCAGACTTTGCCACTAAATCATATCCGATTATTGCAATAATGAATTTTATAAATTCTATTTACTGTTAATACAAATGTGGGAATTAATTTGTTTTTTTTAAAACATATAATATTAATCAACTAAATATATTTTCAACATAAAATGCATCCATTTCTCTGTAATTGTGTGATATAAATTGTAAATAATCTAAATATTCAAAGACATTAAAGGGACATAGTAAAGATTACAAATATGTTATTACATTTAAACTATAACAATAAATATATATTCAGTTTTTTTTTCTTTCACTACACTTACATTGATGTTTGTAATGTTTGCCTTTCAATTCTCCCATGTAGCTCTGCTTCTTATCTTTGTAGTCTCTGCTGTTTAGTCATTCAGTCATGCCCAACTCCTTATGACCATATGGACCACAGCACGCCAGGCACATCTTGTGTTTGGTTGTGTTAATCCATAAGGTTTTAATGGCTGGAGTGGATTGCCAGTTCCTTCTCCAGTGGACTGCAATTTGTCTGACCTCTTGTTTATGACCTGCTCATCTTAGTTGAACCTACATGATATAGCTCACAGCTTCACTGAGGTACACAAGCCCCTTCACCACAACAAGGTAGAGATCCAAAAGGGGTGGATCCTCAAAGATTTCATTTTTAAAAACATTCTGTTGATAAAGTACTTATTATCTTCAGTTATATATTAGCTAAAGAAAATAGCTACAAAACATTGACTAGATGGTATATTATTTGTATAGATTAAGACAAATAGTCCCTAACTCCTGTTCTATAGGATCTCTTAACATGGCCAACCCTGACTACTTTATGAAACCGTATCTACAATCTAATTTTTTATATCACAAGCTGTAACCTCCACAGTGATCCCGTAGTTTCTCTGATTTGGTTGCCAGCCTGTCACCAACCAACCTCCATACAGTACCTGATTTCACAAATATTGCTAGCCACTAGGTGTGTCCTGGAAGGGACCCACCTCTTCTAATTATCACATTAAAAGAAAAATATGGTATCTATAAGACATGACCTTCTTTTCTACAGCCGCAGAGGACTCTTATAGGGAAAAATCATAGGGAAAACAATACCCACCTATTGTTCCAAACCGTCAGGTCAATGAGTGACTATAAGACTTCATCACAGATACTCAAACCCTGTACATTAGCCGCTACCCAAGGATATGAGCGATTCTCTCCCACTTTACACCTCTCCCTTTCTTTACCTACTATTTTTTCTACTTTTCTGTTGTAGTTTTTCAAGTTATATATGTTTGTTTAGTTGATATTAATAATGAAAATTAAAATTTACATTGTTGTACTGCTCTAACTACATCTTACTATAAGCAGCATCTGTATAAGTGCATTTATCTCATATTACCAAATACCCTGCTTTGAATCTATTGTACCAACAACATCGTCTTTAATAAAAAGTACTTATACACCTATGTTTTGCCATGCAGTTACTATAGCCAACCCCCCCCCACACACACACACACACACAATAATAAAATGCATTAAGCAAATAATAAGCATACTGGGATCTATCCCTCTTTGCCTGTGCATTTCTTCTGCAGCACTGAAAGGTGCAGTTACAGGTATCATCCGCCAGAGGGCTCTGTGAGATTTCGGGCACCATCAAGTTCCAGGGAAGGAAAATAACTATTTTCCCCTCCCAGGTGGCGCAACTCGGCGGCACTGAATTGACAGCGAGGCCATCGCTATGTACGACGCAGGCACTCGGCCACCCAGGGCCTCAGGGGTGCCTCTCATAGGTCAAGGCCTCTTCTGTTGGCGCTCCCTATATGCTAAAATTAGCAGCGCCATCTGTCGGCTGGAGGCAGTATGCAGATTTTGCAATGGTGAAGAGGGAAAGGACCACATGCTTCACTACTCCAAGACAGGGAGCATATAACTCATGAATTATTTAATTTAGAAAACATATCCTGTACAATATAAAGTCATTTTAAAAGAACCCAAAACTCAAACATGATCACTGCAATAACTCTGCAGCTATATATATCAGGTGTGCTAATTTTATGATCCGGGTACAACAAGACATACATAGTTATTAGCTGTTGTACTGATATATTAGTTAAAAGAACACTTTAATGCCCTAACAACATCAGTAAAAAAATTGTTAAAAAGCAACATTCAACGTTTTACTTGGTATCCACTCACTATAAGGTTAATTGCTGAGGAATCTTTGTCTAGAAAATTGCCAAATTCTCCCACAGAAAGTGCACTAACATAATGATCTCCATTGGCTGGAGACTTGTTGCATTAAAGAGATTCCATTGGCACCAAATGCTTGCTTTTGGGGCAGCCTATAAATGATTGTTTATTTTGTATCAATTCTAAACCTTTTAACTGTCTCTCAATCAACCCACCCTCCTCTTAGTGACCTTATCAGGGTGGGTACAAACACTGAGATGGAAGCTCATACTCATATCTTTGAAAAACTCTCATTCTGAATGGCAATCCTCAATAAAAATCTATATTGTCTTTGTTTTATATTTGTACATCCACTATATTGCATTTGTTAGTTATCTAACCATTTCCTTTTTAATAAAAAGATGATATGGAGAAGAGAATATGTTTGAAATTCACAGCGGAAGAGAAGAGACAGATCTGTCCTTGATTTCCCTCTGCCAGAGGTGAGGATTAGCTGCCCCTTAATTCCCAGAGAGAGTGGAAATATGAGTCATATAATATCCCATTTATAAAAGTGAGAGGTAAAAAGCCACATTACTGAATTACAGGACCTCTCTTCATACAGATGACTTTGAAAACTCGACCTCCTCAAAATCCCATTACTTAATTCCACACAATCCCCTTGATCCTGATTTGCATATATGAAACACCATGGGCATTTATCCCAAATTGCAACATTATTTTTTTTTTCACTGCACTGAATCAAAAATGCATTAATTAGCATAAGTGGCTGTTGCTCCCTAATTAAGACTGTAGCTGTATAAACAAGAAGATCTATTATTCATGAAAAATTCATTCAAAACACACTTGTGTGTGAGCAAACAAAAAAATGTGCACACACACAAAACAATTCATTACTAGAAGCATTTCCACATCATTAAATAACTCTCTCCTGCTGCTATTCTTAATGTTCAGTCTGGCTGGGGTGGAATTAGATAGCCCCTAACTGAGAATGGCCATTGTTAAAAGAAGATTTAAACTAAAACTTAATAATGCTGCTTAGACCGTCCTGCATAAAGGACAACAGACATCTAATATATCAATTTAAGTTCTGAAGAGAAACAGTCTCACAGAGACGAGGACATAGATAAAGAAGATAAAGAAGGAATCTAAATCAAATGGTAGAAACTGTAAAAATATTTACTTTTGATGCTAATTTTACTATTTTTGATTTACGTTTAAAGCCTCCCAAGTTGTGTAATTTCCTTGGTGTTATCTCAACAGCAATCGTTCCCAAACCCTTCCTCAAGACCCACCAGACAGGCCACGATTTAGGTCAAACACTGTGTGAACAATGGTGAGGTTACTGGTATTCAATAATGCCTATATACTTTCAGTTTTAATTTTTTCCCTTGGGATTAGTATGTCTGATGTAACCAAAGGCAATTTTTCTTGTTGCTGCAGCATGAGGGAGCTTGTGATGCTTGACAAAAAACATTGCATGAAAGAAGGAACAACCTGGTTGTATAAAAAAACCTTTATAAATAATAATAAATATGAGCATTTAGTTGTAGAACAGTAGGACCTTTCCGGTTGGGTTGCCGCGAACAATGGCGGCAGGTGTCGTAAGGAGTGGCCACTAGCTGGTGATGCCGAGATTTTACTGAATTTCATGTGAAATTTAACTCAATGTCATAGCATTAGGCTAAGGGTTAGAGTAAAGGTAACAGTTTAAAATGTCATCTAGCGGCCATTCTTCTACCAACACTGCTCCCGGCCACCCAACAGGAACAGTATTAAAGTAAGGTGGAATCATGGAAATCATTTTTCACGTATATTACTAAATAAGCATTTTAGTGGCGTTAACCCAATCAAAAGCACAACATGCTGGCTGTTAAGGTACCTAGCTCATATAGAGTGCCTTGCAAAAGTATTCAAGCCCTTGACTTTTTACCTATTTAGTCACATTACAGCCTTAAATTCAATGGATCAAAACATAACAGTCTAAGTTGAAATGAAATAAGAAAAAAAAAAAAAAAAAAAATGTCAACCTGTGTGCAATCTAAGTGTCACATGATCTGTCATTACATATACACACCTTTTTTGGAAGGCCCCAGAGGCTGCAACACCTAAGCAAGAGGCACCACTAACCAAACACTGAAATGAAAATCAAGTAACTCTCCAAACAATGTTGTTGAGAAGTAAAAGTCAGAGTTAGGTTATAAAAAAGTATCCCAATCTTTGGTGATCCCCAGGAGCACCATCAAATCTATCATAACCAAATGGAAAGAGCATGGCACAACAGCAAATCTGCCAAAAGATGGCCACCCACCAAAACTCACGGACCGGGCAGGGAGGGCATTAATCAGAGAGGTAGCACACAGGACTAAGGTAACCCTGGAGGCGCTGCAGAGTTCCACAGCAGAAACTGGAGTATCTGTACATAGGACGACAATAAGCCGTACACTCCATAGAGTTGGGCATTATGGCAGAGTGGCCAGAAGAAAGCCATTACTTTCAGCAAAAAACAAAATGGCACGTTGTGAGTTTACGAAAAGGCATGTGGGAGACTCCCAAAATGTATGGAAGAAGGTGCTCTGGTCTGATGAGACTAAAATTGAATCTCTCGGCCATCAAAGAAAACGCTATGTCTGGCGCAAATCCAACACATCACATCACCCAAAGAACACCATCCAGTGAAACATGGTGGCGGCAGCATCATGCTGTGGGGATGTTTTTCAGCAGCTGGGACTGGGAAACTGGTCAGAGTTGAGGGAAAGATGGATGGTGCTAAATACAGGGATATTCTTGAGCAAAACTTGTACCACTCTGTGCGTGATTTGAGGCTAGGACAGAGGTTCACCTTCCAGCAGGACAATGACCCCAAACACACTGCTAAAGCAACACTTGAGTGGTTTAAGGTGACACATTTAAATGTGTTGGAATAGCCTAGTCAAAGCCCAGACCTCAATCCAATAGAAAATCTGTGGTCAGACTTAAAGATTGCTGCTCACAAGTGCAAACTATCCAACTTGAAGGAGATGGAACAGTTTTGCAAAGAGGAATAAGCAAAAATCTGAGTGGTAAGCTGTGGCGAGCTCATAGAGACTTATACAAAGCGACTTGGAGCAGTGATTGCCGCAAAAGGTGGCTCTACAAAGTACTGACTTTGGGGGGGTGAATAGTTATACACATTGACTTTTTCTGTTATTTTGTCCTCTTTGTTGCTTGCTTCACAATAAAAAAACAAAAAAAACATCTTCAAAGTTGTGGGCATGTTCTTTAGATTAAATGATGTAAATCCTCAAACAATCCATGTTAATTCCGGGTTGTGAGGCAACAAAACACGAAAAATGCAAAGGGGGGTAAATACTTTTGCAAGGCACTGTATGCAGTACTTTAAAGGACAACTATAGTTCAACAAAAAAGATACTTGTCAAGTATATACCAAACTAACAAAATCTACCAAATTTAATAGATTCAAGATATGCAATATGCACTGCACTCTTGGAAACTGGTTGGGGCATGCATATTAGCTAACATGGAGCGCGAATCAATTGAGCAATCGTAAGTTACTGGAGCCCATAAGTGAGGCAGTGAGTTAATTTGCTATTCAATTGGAGTATTTTTCCGGGCTCCAAATATTTTACGGGTTACGGGCTTAAAAACTTTGTGGTTGTTAAACCCAAATCTGACAACCTCCCGAAGCCATTGATCTTTCCCGTCCTCAAGAATTCCGAGTGCTAAAATCGCAAATCGCTATTCAATTGCTACAATTCCCCAAGCCCGCAAATGTTTTCACACCTGTAAAGGGCATATGTAGAAGAAAATCCTACGGGTACCAGATAGGACTCGCAAGGGGGTTTCACCCTTGTCTGCAGCACTGTAAATGCAAATAAAAAATCAATACTGCACTTTAAAGGAAGGTGAAAGCGATGATTAGAATTAATTGCACAACAGTCTCAAGCTCGCAAATCAGCAATGTAAAATTACTTTTATGTGTCATTTCGGGGTTATATCTATCTTGAAAATCAATGAGTTAATACATATCAGGCCACCCACATGAACTAGAACAGTATCAGCATTTACTTTTATTATTTTGTATTTTGCGGTTTGGCAAGTCTGATCGCATATCGGACCCTTAAAATATAATTGATTGCTATGTAAGCTCCATGTATTACTAACCTCATGATGACTGTCTCATTTTCTATTGGCTGTTTCAAAATGGGTAGTTAAGGCCTTGCTTAATTGATCATATTCCTGCCCTGAAATGCTACATGGTTTACGGTTTCGGCTTTGGGCCCGTAACTTGCGGGCTGGTTCAATTGAATAGCTGCTTAATTGTAGCAGACTGCTAGCGCAAAGCAAGTCCGCAGACATACAGCCTGAAAACCACAATATGCTGGCTTCTAATTGAATCGGGCTCATGGTTTTTCGAGTACAAAGTGTAAATGTATTGGGCGCTCGTTTGCATGCAGACACAGGAAACATCACGTCATAACTCCTTACATTTTGAACTTTATGTACAATTATTTTACTGTAGGCTTCCGTATTCCTTCCTCAAATTAGTTAGTATGCAATTTTCTCAGGAGGCTTCTTTTATACCATGAGCTTTCAATTACTGCCAATGAGAGCACTGGCACTTGTAGATGCCACACTATTATTGTGTAGATAGAAGTTTTACGTTTATTCAAAGTCATCTCCAAAAGAGGAAGATGGTCAATGGTAGACTCCGCCACAGCAGAATTGCATGGAAAAGGTAAAAAAATAGAGTCTGTATTATTTGTTTAGATTCTAAAAATATTGATCTTATTTTTAAATGTAGCTCTACAAAAGTACATATTTTAAACATAGGACGGCAGTACTCCTCTAACTCTGTGTGAGCAGTTCGGTGTGAGGTTGGGTTCTTTTATAGAAATTGCATTAACATGTAGGACCCTAAATGGATAGATAGCAAAAGTAAAACAAATATCAGCGTGCAGTATGATGAAGGCAAACATTAAAGTAAATTGGCAATATTTAAAGGTCCACTATTGACTGGGAATACTTCTTAAGTTTGTGAAGTTTGTTATAAATGAACAGCAGTACCATGTAAACCATGAGCATAAAATCTTCATTTTAGAAGGCACTGCTTGTGCCTGAAGGATGCCATGTTTGTGTATTTTTTCCAAATGTTAAAAGGAGAAAATATCTGTTTATCCATTGGTGGATTAAAATACCATTTCAGCACAGGATAACTTCTATCTCCTATATAAGTAGAGGCTGCTTGAAAGTATCCTTGTAATCATCACCACTATCAGAAGTCTTGCCAGACCCCCAACTGATCTACATCCGTTTTTCTTATCTCCCATAGCTAGCTTTTACATTAACTGCACATGTAGCAGTGAAATATCCTAATTTGTTTCCATTATTAAATGTGTATTTAATAGACCTGGAAGTTCATCCTTCATATTGATATGTGCTGCTGAAAAAAGATTTAGGACACAGAAGTATACATTTTAGGAGTACTGAATCCAAGTGAATATTATTCCCTGTGAAATTGCAAGCCTCATTTCTAAGCCTCTTCCGCTAGCAGTGCTTTTTGTGAGCTCATTGCAACCCTTTCCTCCCGCCTACTGTACGGGCCACGAATTTCTGAATTTTTATGTTTTTCGCCATTTATTTCCTCACGATTTTGGATTGATGAAAACCCCCAAATATGGCTCAAATTCGCTTGCAACCTCACTCCCAGGCTTCCTGGCTCTGTGCTGTGTGTGAGTGTGTTATTATTTTTGTTAAATTATTTTGCTTGTTTTTTGGGTTTTAATAGTTACGCGCTTGGCTTGCAGTTGTGACCCTCGCAGTCGTGTGCCTCAATCGCTCGGCTCGCAGTTGCGTGAAACTGCTCGGCGCCTAAGTCCTGCGCAACTCAACTGCTCACCTAAGTCCTGCATGGTCGACGGCTCGCCACGCTTCGCAATCTCGAAAAGTGTGACCAACATCGTAAGCGTTCCGGACACTGACAACTATATATGTGATGAGTGTGTACATTAGCATCCTTGCTCAATATTGTAAATCACAATGATGTGTATTCTTGCACTAATTAATATAATTTTATAAGAGCAGATTACACAACATTGTTGCAAAGACGTAAATGTACCCTCTCTTACCCCGCTGATAGTCCTGCTTTCAAGCTTTGCTCTGTAACTGGTCCTTTGTGACTTGAAAGGTAGTATGAATGTTGTGGAAGATTCCATGCACTAGCAGAGTCTAAAAACGACTTTATGACCATGACTTACATAGCAACCAATGTTATTAGATTGTTGCATGCTACTTACATTCGTACATGCGGTATGAGCATGGCCGGATTACCCATTAGGCCAAGTAGGCAGCCGCCTAAGAGCGCTTCCCTAAAAAAAATGGTTCCTGGCTTAAAAAAAAATGGTGCTGTTCATAGACTGGCTGCTTGGGGTAACAACCTAGAACAAGTTACAGGATCTTAAATGCACAGAAAATGCAAAAAATCGGTCCGTGCATACCTTGTGTACTCACTCATATGGGCTCCTCCACTTCAATGCCTAGGGGCTCCAAAAAGGTGGATCCGACCCTGTGTATGAGTAGAGCATTGCACATGGACTCCAGATTCCAGATAGTGAAGTAAGGAGTGTGATTACATAGAATCGGTAATAGAATAGAAATGTAATTTTAGTAGTTTGGAGGCAAAAAAAAGCAAAGAAATAGGACGACAGTAAAAGAGTATTGACTTTAGGACGAGTGCAATAAATGACTGGATTGGAGAGGGAAATGTGCCAGAAAGGGAGAGATTAAAAATTTGAGTTACAGTTGCGGATAGAGTAGTAAAGAAGAAGGGAATGAGTTAAAAAGGGATAGGGTTTAGCAGATGTGCTAGATAAGAGCTTTAGAGGAGTTAGTAGAGAGCTTGCAGTGTGGTGTAAATCAAGCTCTAATTGAATCAATTTTATTTTTGAAAAGTTCTGCAATATATTGAGATTTGGGCAGGGGTGGAAGTGAGCAGTTGAGAGAATTAAATGATTACAAAAGGTGTTTATTGTTGGATGATAGAATGAATATGAGAGATGAGTAGCTTTCAGGCATGTTGAGCTTCAGATTATCAACAGATGTCAAGTCACCCAGGTTTAATGATAGGATGTTGAACAACAGAAAGTGTTGGGAACAAGGCAGAATAGTGTTCCAAAAACTGGGAAGTGTGCCTCAGGTGGAAGTGCATTGCAGACATGACCAGGGCAATTGGGGAAAGAATACCAATAGAGTGGACTTCAAAGGAAGAGAAGAAAGAGAGGGAGGAGAAGATATTATCTGGAAGCCATAATGGGAAGAGAATATGATCCGTATAGCCCACCCCTGTCTTTTTCCTGGCTTAGGGGTGTAACTGATGTGTGATGTGATAATACAGCAGGTTAGGTAGTGTCAGATGATGTGACCTAGAATTCATTGATAGCAAGTAAGGTAAAATAACAGAAGATGAAGAGATCAAGTAAATTTATTATGTACAGTGCAATAATTCTAGAGGGAACATGAGCACAGAAGACCAGGCAAGGGAAGGCAGTGTATGTATTATCCGGTTACTGGTATTCCTGACATTATGGATAATGAGAGGCATGGACTACAACAGGTAGGAATAGTTGAGGGCCCTGGTTTGTTATACATGTCCCCAAAACCGACATAAGAAAGTGATGTTGGAGTAGGATATGTGATAGCGCATCTACTTTATATCTTTGAGATGTGGAGGAGATTGTGTTTTGAGGAACAAAGAACTTCATCTGAACAGAGATGCAGGGAATAGGGAAGAAATGGTAGGATATTAATTGAATATGGGTTATTGGGGCTGTCATTTTTAGAAGTATGCAGGTGAAAGAAAATATGAGGTGTAAACAGGTTAACATTGTGATAGAATAAAGCCGAGTTAAAATTAAAATTATTACTAGTTCTGCTCTTACTGCATGCAGTATTCCTCCAAATAAACTCCAGTGTAACTCTTAAAATCCATATCAAACACCTTGAAACAGTTTGCTTTGAACAATGAATCCCTCTCGGCAATGCCTAACAATTGATTTACCAAACAGTGGTCTTTCATTTATTTGTGTTCCATAAAGAATTCATAACTGATTAAGTGTATGCAGCAGGTCTACAAACACATACTGAGACAGGCAGATCAAAAAAGGGACTAAGTACATAGAGATATGGATTATTTGCTCTATTTGATATAGAACACTAATCAATGGCACAATAGATAACTGTATGAACTGAATGATAACACAGGGGTAACATTTTTGGTCATCACAGATAATTAGCAAACTATAACATTTACTACATAATATGCCACTCCAAGAAAAGAATATCGCTATTTTTTATTGCTCTTTAAATCACAATTAGGCATCTGTTACTTGGTCATTAATAGTGAATAATTAGTATGTTTTTCTGAAATTAGTATCTAGACACAGAACGTACACTAATTTCACTGCTTTCACTAATTGTCGCTATATAATATATCATTTAACAAAATCAGATCAAAGATAACAACTTTCTTCTCTCTTTTAGATAAAACAGTCATTAAAAGATAAAGGATAATTTTATCATGAGTATGTGTATTTTTATAATGTACATGTGTTTTGGGTGCTTTAATAAAAATTGCACACTTTTCTTTTTTTAACAAGCTAATGTTTTTTCAGTTTGTGGTATTGACACACCTGATATACACAGCAATATATCGCTGTTCTAGAAACAATTAGAACTGAAGTTTTTTTCATATTTAAGGCAGCTCACAAAATCTTTTATGTACCATATTGGCTGTATTTGAACAGGTTGTTTCTGATCTTGTGTAGAGTCTCAGATCTCAAAGATAAAAAAACGCTCATTAGTATAGTAAACTGAAATGCAATTTTACTAGTCAGATACACACACTAGCAGTCCTCTTTAATTTGGGCTATGTGTTATAATGTAGCCCGTATTGTAGATCTTAGGACTTACTGTAACGAAGGCCGCAGACGACTTGCGAGTTATGACGCAGGAGGGCCGAAAAAAGCCTACAGGATGAGCAACATTGAACATTGTAGCCGTAAATGCTTTGTTCTCTGAAGCCCGTAACCGCTACGGTTCCAATTTAGCTATTAAATTGCAACAAAGTCACTCGCGAGCCAGCCCGTAACACGAAAATGTAGCTCAAAGCCCAACGTGTGCTGGACAGGACCCGCAAGTGGGGTAAAGTCAATACGTAATACTTGTAATGCAAATAAAAACACACTACTTTACTTTATATTAAAAGGGAATGTGATGTTAGGTCTTAGAATTAATAGCACAACATTTTCAAGCTTGCAAATCGGCCCAGAAAAAAAATGTTATTTTAATGTATAAATTTTGTGTTACATCGATCCCAGCAATCAATGTATTAATGAATATACTGTAACTTGCATGTAATAGAATATCATATTTATGGCTTTATTAATAGTGCATTATAACTGGAACGTGGGTCAGATTGTAACTCATAATTGAACCCCGTAAGACCTTGTAATCCAACCTCCATTTTTCTGTAACGCAATTGTGACGATCTCTGTTTCCATTGGCTCCATCTAAACCCGTAACTACGGGTTTTACTAATTGATTATGTTCAAGCCCGCAAAACCAATGGTAAATGGTTTAAAGGTTTGCGCCTCTAGCAAGTAGCTCACAGCCAATTTTAATTTTCAGCCAAATTTCAACCCCCAACCATTGTGAGTCTCACATTGGACTTACTGTCTTCAAATTTAATAGGGCTGCTAGATTGGGTTAACCCTGTATGCCAAATAATTGCTAATGGGCAAAGAGCTGGAAAATGTTTCTACATATGCCCAATATAATAACACAAGAAAGGAGAGGTCCTTCAATACGCACCATTTACTACTACTAGACTAAAGAAATCTGCTTACACAACATATTGTTTTTAGGTATAATTGTATCTATTATTTTTCCTCCCAAAATTAAGAAAAAATGTAATTGCAAAATACTTTATAAATATACATTTAATACAACTAATACATTTGTCTGTGAACGGCTGCTACTACCAAAGAAAATGTTTTATACATAGTAAAATTACCCATAGTCACTAAGAAATGTGAGAATTGTACATCCCCTTCTATGTAACTTAATGCAACACTGTACTTTGAGAAAAAAAATATACATTTGTGTATGTAAGTATGTAACATACTAACAACAGTAGCAGCTATGCAAGCCGTGAGCATGAAATCTTTATTTTAGTTGATGTTGATGGACACCATGATTGTATCTTCCCTAATCCCGCAATCTTTGCGTCTAAAGGGGTGTGTTCTATTATCTCTTCTAAAGTGGAAGGAGGCATTTTTGTTGAATGATTATTCAATTCAGATATGTTTATAGCATTTGATATCTTCATGCTTCCCCACACATGTGCAGTAGAGGACAGTCAGTATACCTGTACGCCCTACTTGTCTTGCATGTAGCTGCCCACCACCGCCACCACCTTAAAAAGGAAATACTACCATCAGGGGAGTTTCCATGCACTAGCAGTCTAACATATATATATGTTTTATGCCCATGGTTTACACAGCTGTTAACTGTAGTTAGTTTGTTGTATAATTCACACATCTGTGATGTTCTTCCAAATCTACAGTGGCCAGGTCCTGTATTAGATATTTATAACCTTAGACCTTTTGCTGTTTTGTTATGGTTATATACTTTTGAACAAGAACTCTCCAAGCCCCTTTTACTCACTATCAAAAACTAAGTTACAAATGCATTCATTCTTACTTCCAAAGGGACCAGGACCATAGTTCACGCTGTGACATTTCAGCATTTCCTAAGTGCTGTCAGGTGTAATGGCATCAATCACATAGACAGAACAGCTTTGTACTCAACAATAATAATCGCCCAAATCTGTCCGGGAGACTGATGTAATTACATTTAACAACAACCTTTACATTTAAACCTTGCTTGAAGCTCACCTGAAAACACAGTCAGTGCCACGATTTTGTTACAGATGCAAATGAAAATAAAAAACATATTTTATACATGTATTCTAGTTTTTTTTATTTCAGCCTAAAATTGGCAAGCATAGGAGAAAGAGGCTAGGGCAGTAACGAAGAATTGGAAGTAGGGACAATAGAAGAATGAAGAAGGCTAAAGAGGACCACAGTAATTGCATTTAAAAGTAAAGCTCATATGTTTGTTTGTTGGGCATAAATTATTAAAAACAGTATGCGGTTAAAAAACGGATAAAATATTTTTTTTTTCTTGTACGTATTACGTTTTGTTCAAGCAGAGCCGCTTCCCTCCACCTACGTGTGCCTTGTCAGGAGGTGTGGTCAGTTCTCCCTGGGGGCTGAACCATTATGGAGCTTGGAAGCAGATTAGGATATGATGCCATTGGATCTCACCCATTTATATAATTGGCCCTGCACAGAGATAACAGCTCTCTTGTAACCTGCTTGCATGAACTATCATAATCCCTCCGACTGTACTGATCAGTACATAGACTGGTCAGACTTTTTTAACCCAGCTTCAGGCACAGTTGGCCATACCTACTGATATGCAAAGGGAGATATTAAGGTGTGTTAAGGGAAAACATACTGTTTTTAATAGTCTTTGCCCAACAAACAACCATATCAGCTGTACTAGTAAATGTTACATTTTAATAACAATTACAATATAATTTAATAACATAATTTAATGATGTGGCACAATTTATAGCAGATTCTCGCCGGAAAGACATTAATTCTACACATTGCCTGCCTTTCTTTGGCAAGTGATGCCAGGAGCCCAGACTACTGCCTCCTCCTTCTGTCTCTCAAGATGAAGATTGAGCACCACCGTAGTCCCCATGTACCCCAAAACTAGTTGCAATGGCGAAACCTCTATAAATCACAAACAGCAATGACTGCCTCCAATGCCAATGGTTCATATTATCATCTCTCAGAGAGGCGAGTCCTGAGAGAACTTTATGCAACTATATCCTCCATTCCCCTGACAAACAAACAAGATTTTTTGCTCTATCCGTTCATATCTGCTGGCAACATCTACAACACAATGAAACATAATACATTAATGCATTATTGGTATGACTTAGAAATCAATAGCCCTATTAAATTGCCGCCCAGTAACTCCAACTTGAGCCCCGCAACGGCTGCAGGCTTGAAATTTGGCTGAGTTACGTTTCTACTAAATTAGAATGGGCTGTGTAGTTACGGATTAAGACAGAGCCAATGGAAAAAGAGATTGTTAGCGCTACGTCACTGAAAAAGAGGAGGGTAGATTTAGAAGTCCTACATGCTTCAATTACAGTTTGTGATCGGACCCACATTCCACAATAATGCAATATTAATAAAGCCGTAAATATGATATTCTATTACATGCGAGTTACAATATATGTATTAACACACTGATTGCCGGGATTGATATAACAGGGAAATTAAACATGAAATAAAGTATAATTTTGGTTTGCGAGTTTGAGAATGTTGTGCTATTAATTCTAAGACCTAACATCACTTTCCCTTTTAATAAAAGTACAGTATTGTGTTTTTATTTGCTTTTACGGGACTACGTATTAGTACCCCCCTTGCGAGTCCTCTCCAGCACTAGTAGGGCTTTGGGCTCCATTTGCGTGTCACAGGCTAGCTCGCGGGTTACTTCGTTGCCATTTAATAGCATGATTGGAAACATAGCAATTACGAGCTTGACGGATCAAAGGATATATGGCTGTGAAGTTCAACGTAGCTCAAATCGTAGGCTATTTTTGGCCCTCCTGCGTCTTAACCCGCAAGTTCTCTGCGTTACGGAGCTAATTTAATAGCCGTAACACGTAAAATTGGAGTTACGGGCTACATTTTAAAACCTAGCCCCAACAATATCTGTCTATATTGTTGTTATATGCAGTTACAACATGGAGGGAGCCACCTCTGTATTGTTAATCGTGGGTGTTGGTGATGCAGTTGGATTCTAAGAAGGTTGCAGTTGCCTTTATTTACTGCAAACACTACTAGTAGAATGAACTGAACCTTTATCATCCTTGTCAAAGTAGATAAAAATACAGTTTTTGCTAAAACAACTGTATATATCATTTAATGAATTAAAGACGGGAATAAACTGTTAAACTTCCTAAAACATATTTTAGCCCATTATTGTATTATTAAAAATGTTTTACTGTAAATACAGGACTTTCGTGGTCCTTTATGCTGCCAACACTGCTGAACCCCATAACAAATTAAATCATATATCATTATAATTGCACATTCATTTCACATTATGCCTCAATTATGCAGGGAATGATTAATCCCAGTTGTACTGTCCCTTTATCCCTTTTTCCTCATGTGCAGACTCAATGTCAGTCACGCACAAGAGTGGCAAACTAACACTGTCTTGACTTGCATAAAGCAGTCATTTAATATACTTTCCTTTATAATGTCACTGAGTTGTTGGTTCAATACTACACAATAAAAATAGGATTATACACAGGCAGGGAAATAGCTTTTGAAACAGAACAAGCAAAGGCGAGATAATTGATATGCAATTGCTGCTGATCTACACAGCTCCGCTGTCCAGAGGAAAGTGGATAGATGGATTAGCATGTTATAAATCAATGTGAAAGGCGCAGTGATATCACAAACAGACTGACGTGATCGCGGTCTAATAACTCTTACACGCGGCCGCTGATTTATCACCCCTTAATCTGTCTGTTGGCTGCTGTTATTAATCAGAATTTACACACTCTGAAAATAAAAGGTGCTTAAGATTTTTTTTTTGATAAATAACAATTGATTTGTTTTATCTAACTCTTTGGGGTAGAATTAATTTTAGCTTGACTTGCAGCAGAGGCTGTTTCCCTGCCCTCTCAACAGTTCTGCATATAAACAGTTTAATTTGTATTTTTCATATAAAATACATAAACAGAATGGTATAGCATGGAATTGTTTCAGTCTGTATAAAGTACCTGAATACATCCACAGAATAAAACGTTTATTAAAAGCACATTTAAGTTTTCTAGATTATGAATGCATCATGACAAAATACCCAAATAAACATTATTAGACTTACCCTAAACCTTGCAAGCAGTTGATTTTCATAGTTAACGCCCCTAGAAATCCCTGCAAAAATTAGCATAAAATTCATAGTTTCTTTTGGCCAATCACAGGCAGCTAATGCATTGTATCAATCAGTGATGTTAGTTTGTGCAGGAACCAAGCATGGGCTGTGTAGTCACCTGCACAAGGTAGTAAGGAGGAGCACTGACATTGCTATGTGGATCTCTGCATTGTGCTGCTGTTGGCTTGAAGGTTTGTATAGGGTTAAAAACACAACAATTGCAGTGTTTCTATTGGTAGGTTCCAGATGCCTATATAAGCAGCTCTGGGGTGTGGAAAACAAGTTTTATTTTTAAATAAAATAAATCTGTGTGTGTATAGAATGAATCAATGTAATATGTGTTTCTAATATAAGCAGCATGTGTTAGATTAGAAAAAATTAAAAACAGGGAAACTTTAAAGGACCATGCTCAAGCAAGAGGAGTTAGTTATTTTAATTATGAATTGGTTATTAATACAAAATCATTATTAGTAATTTATAAAAACAATATTCAGTATTAAATTAATTTTCAGAGATTACAGTTTTAGCCTCCACTTCGGTGTTCGCCTCCTCCCTGAAAAGGTCAGTAAGAGGTGGGTGGGGCTTTGTCTTAGAGACAGATGCAAAGCGTTTAAAGAACAGTCAGATATGATAAGTGAATAAATAATCATTAATAGTCTGCCCCAAAATCAAAAGTTTGTAACAAGGTAAACCTCTAACACAACAATTTTCTGGCCAATGGAGATCAATGTGTTGGTGGTGAATGGTATATATTAAAATGTAGTAGCTGTTAGACCACGCCACCTCCCTATTGACATAATAGTGGGTGAATTCCCGCAGCATCTATGTCAGAAAGTTATCATTAACATTAATATTAAATATTGTTTTTTTTTTAAAGTGAGCATGAAAAATAAAACAACCTTTATCTTACATGAAAAATTATACTGCAGCGAGAGCTTCCATTTTTTACAATCTGTGGGAAAATCTGCAGTAGGCAGAAATGTAGGGATATATATTACATATTACGTCAGTGTGAAAATTGGAGGCGCTCCATCCTGAAGATCAGGTGAAATAAGCTATCACTGAAAACAAAAGTTTTAGTTACAATATACAGAAAAGTACAGCTTTAAATCATAGTAAAGGTTGTAGTAGTAACTAACATATTAAGTATGTGCAAAATAATAAACAAATATATTTTCTACTATTTATTGATTTTTGTAGCCAGTTTTACAGAAGAAAGGCCAAAAATAAATGTATTTAACCTACGAAGGCCGTAGGCCTTTGGTGCTCATTGCGAGGCCCGGGAGGCTAGCAATGTACTTACCATTTTCAAATGCATTAACTCTGGCAAAGTACAATGAAAAAATCTCTGTTTGATAACTCTGAGTTTGACTACTGGCATAATTAGTCATAGAAAAGTTATAAAGCTAGTTTTAATAAAAAATAAATAATGCGATGCCTCCACTGGACTCCTTGATCAAGATGTGTGTGTGAGAGAGGGCCTTTACATTTCAGGAGAGCAGGGCTTGTGTGCTGATATACAGATGTAAACCTGCCTATTACGATTAAAAAAAAACATATGCTGGGAACAAGGATGGGGTCAAATTTAATGAGATCCAATTATTTGTCAAATTCTTCTCATCTCTTCTTATCCTTATGTTCCAGAACACGGGAAGTGATGAAACAAAAGCTAGATTGATTATTCTATACATAACCACAGTTATCAAATCATGTGCGCTCATAGCTTACACATGTGTTTATTATTTTGTTATATACTACAAAAACAAGTGCAGAATTTCCTGAACTAGAGTGTTTTATAGGTTAAATCCAAAGCATTTGTTGTAGTACAAATGAAACTTTGTTGCATTTTGCATTACAAATCTCATTCCACAAAATAAAAAAATGAAAATATAGTAGACCAATATAGGGATTAGTGCAAACACCAAATGGCAAGTGGCCTTTTTCAAATGCGCATATATATATATATATATATATATATATATATATATATACACTAAATCATGTGAAACTTCAATCATCATGTGAAAAAGGCCAGGTTTTCATGATGCCTCTACAATAAATGCCTCGGTCATATCATTTGACTCACCTGAGGACTGAAATCCTGGTATGTGTTTGGCACGCAAGGTCTAATATTTCCATCACTTTAGCTAAATATGTTAAGTCTATTACACAACTGATGTAGCTTACATGTATTGGTGATCATGTGAAAGATTAGAAGAGAGGACTCATGAGATAAGAAGGAAATTATTACTTTAATAGGGGAGAACTGTAGGATCAGTTGGAAGCATTGAACTTTTTTTTTTGATGTGCTTACTTATCAAATTATACTAAATGTAATACAAATATGAAGGCTCCACATTTACTCTTGCATCTCTCTACTTTTTCATTGCACATATAATAGGTCGGATAATATTGTTGTTTTTCAGTCCATCAATCATGTCTGACTATATGTGACCCTATGTACCAATAAAAGTTACATTTTATTAAAAGATTAAAGCGTAAGATAAAGTGTGATTCTTGTAAAAGTTATTTTTCTTTTTTATGTTTACACATTGTTAAAAATTGTATAGAGGAAAGAATAGTACGCCTGTTACATCCACTTGTAATTAGTACCCAAAAAGCATTCACTGTTGGTTATGGAGAAAAAGAAATACACTCAGCATACCATTATAAATAAAATATAACCTTTGGTGATTTTATATAAAAGTACAAAGTGCAATACATTTTAAAATTAATATTAAGAGTATTAATAGAACACACAATTGTCACCCGATTAGACAAATAGTCCTAGTGGTACTACACAGTAGATGATGTCAAATGACATCTACATATCTGATAGTATCTACAATGTAAGTACATAGATACTTAAACTTGCATTGATCACTATGTGTCATATTCTTATAGACAGTATAGCGGTAAAAAATCATTAAGTATTTTTGCAGACAACAACAATCTTGACCCTGCTGTAAAGATAACTGTGGTGGCTGGCTTAATAAAGTAACATATAGCCAACAATGACAGTTTTGATCCTGCTGTAAAAATTACTTTAGTGACTGGCTTCATATAGTAAAGCAAAAAAATGCAGTATGGAAAGATGAATGAAATTGATGCTATATAACCCACTTAGTATGATGGTGAACAACAGGGGATGAAAATAGTACCTCTGTGGCCTACTACTTACCCCCTAGGCTGATCCCTGTAGAAGCAGGCGCTAAAAGCCCATCGGATCTAGTTCTTGTTGTCGTCCGATAATGACGTAATTTCCATGCGAGTAGCTGATCTAGAAGCTCCTATATTTCCTGGCCTCCTGTACAAAGGTTCACACACTAGTATGGTGGTGTGTAAGTGGATCAACACTGGGACTAGTCCTAGTTAGGGAGTACAGTCACAAGACCATTTAGGCAGACTAGGGGGTAAGTAGTGGGCCTCCATCTAATCCACTACATCGATTAGCTGTTGTAACTGTCAATCATATTGCAGCCAATCAGAAGGCGCAGATGCCTTCAGCCAATCACAATGGGATATACCCTGTGGTGTGTATCCCATTCTGATTGCTGAAAGCATCTGTGCCTTCTGATTGGTTTACAAAAGATTGACAGGTCCATCAGCCAATCATAATGGGATAAAGGGGTGTATCCCATTCTGATTGGCTGAAATTTGATTGACAGCTATTTCAGCCAATCAGAAGGCGCTATTTTGATTTTTCTACTGGAAGAAGTGCTAGAAGCCTCATTAGCGTTGGGGAGCTCCTCCATGGAGGAGCTTCGTTAATTGTTTTATTTATTTTTGTAGAGAGATGGATTTTTTCAAGGGCACAGCCGGAGAAGACAAGAAGATCGACGGAGAAGACAAGAAGATCGACTGGGGCATTGCAGAAAGGTAAGTTTAATATATAGTATGTTTTTTATGTTGTGTTCATAATTGACTAATGTTAGGTTTCTTTTATTCCATGGGCCCAGCTGGAGGAGACTACAGGAAGGACGGGGACATCGCAGAAAGGTAAGTCTAATATTTAGAATGTTTATTTTCTTATGTTGTATTTATTCTTGACTAATGTTATGTTTATTTTGTTCCTAGGGGTGCGACCTGTGGCAGGAACACCGTTGTCGCTGAATAAATAAGTGGTCTTATTTATTCTATTTTAGGTTAGATTTAGGGTTTTTGTAATGTATGTAGTTAGGGGGTTATTGTATTTTGTTAGGGGGTTAATGTTTTTAGTTAGGGGGTTAATGTATTGTATTTAGGGGTTAATTGATTGTAGTTAGGGGTTAATGTGTATGTGGTTAAGAGGTAATGTTGATTGTATTTAGAGGTTAATTGATTGTAGTTAGGGGGTAATGTGTATGCAGTTAGGGGTTATGCTGATTGTAGTTAGGGGTTAATGTTGAATGTAGTTAGGGGTTAAATTGATTGTATTTAGGGGTTAATTGATTGTAATTAGGGGTTAATGTTAAATGTACTGCAGTTAGGGGTTAAAGTGATTGTAGGTTGGGTTTAATTGAATGCACTGTATGTTTTATTGTATATATTGTATGTTTTTGTTCTGTAATATATTATTTTTTATTTTTTGTAACTTTTTTTTTTAATCTTGGTAACTTATTTTTTTTTTTATAAAGTAGGTTTTATTAATTTTGGTAATGTCCTTTTTTTTATTTTGCGTAATGTCTTTTTTTTATTTTTCTGTAATTCTACGTTTTATTATTTTCTGTAATTAGGGGGTTTTTGTTCTGTAATTAGTGGGGTAATAGGGATTTTATTAGGGTGGTAGGTAGGTAGTGTAGGGTTTAACAGAGTGGGTTAAATATGTCTAGATGTGGTTAAATAGGCCCAGATAGGGTTAGCTAGGCCCAGTTAGGGTTAAATAGGTCTAGATGGGGTTAAATAGACCCAGATAGGGTTAGCAAGGCCTAGTTATGGTAAAATAGGTCTAGATGGGGTTAGATAGGCCCAGTTAGGGTTATTGGGTCCAGATAGGGTTCACATGGTTTACTATGGGTTAATTGAGCCTAGTTAGAGTTAAAGGGTGAATTGGGTATAGTTAGGGTTAATAGTGTAGTTTAGTGCGTATACTTTGTGTCATGAGGGTCCTGGAGGACCCTCGTGGCACTTATTGTGTTATTATATGGGTTAATTGGTGTCCCATAAGGGTCTGTATAGTCCCTTATGAGACTAATGTGGTTAATTAAGGGCTCATTGGGATCTGTATAGAGCCCCATGAGTGATGGGGTTAATTAAGGGCTTATGGGGCTCTGTATAGAGCCCCATGAGTGATGGAGTGTGGGCCCCTAATTAACCCCATCACTCAAGGGGCTCTATACAGAGTCCCATGAGCCCTTAATTAACCGCATCCCTCATGGGGCTCTATACAGAGTCCCATGGGTGATGGGCTTAATTAAGGGCTTATGGGGCTCTGTATAAAGCCCCATGAGTGATGGGGTTAAGGGCAGGAATTTTGAAAATGGTAAATGCAGCGGGGGTCCCAATTGGGACCCACACTGCAAGGTTAATATGGGAAGGCTGCAGGGACCCCGATAGGGACCCCTGCAGCATGGGGATGTGTTTAGGGGGCAGGG